>JAODAL010029425.1:0-51601 GCA_025379985.1 Phyllomedusa bahiana
TATACTGAAAATTATTTTAAATTTTTAAATTCCCTGCATGGGGAAAACTGAATGTCATTTCTCAGAAAGTGAAGGATGCTGATGCTGCTTTGAAGGTTTTGTTGTCTGATGGAGAATACTCTAGTTTCCCATCGAGACAACAAGATTTTTTAAAGAAATTTAAATCTGAAATAGAAGATATTACGCGTCGTAAATGGCAAAGGGATCTCAAAGATTATGAAAGTGGTTATGTCTACGCTTGGAAAAATGATAACACTTCTTCTAGATCCTCTGTTCCCACACGTTCTTCAAGAAAAGTGATTAAGGATGATAGAATTTTTAGTTCTTCTGTTGATTTTTTAGGAATAAGGTCACAGGTTCAACCAAACAACAGCGCACTAGAAGAGGAAAAACAAGGAAACAATGAACAGGCAGTGGACAACAAATGAAAGGACATTCAACTCTAAAAAAGATGGACAAGACAGACAAGACCACTTAGATACTACCACTGTGGTAAATATCTCTTCTACTCCTTTAACTATATCTCAGACTAATTTATTATCTAAGGGTTTGTCTCTTTGTCCCGATAGTAGAGTTGATTGGTTTGAGTTGGAGTTGGATATTTACCAATTTTTGAGAAGATTGAAGCTCTGTGTGTTCTTTAATTCTGATGACAGTCATAAGCAAATTATTGAGTCAGGGGGTTCATCTAATATGTTTTCTCTTAAAGGATGTAATTTATCTTTGTCTAGTGACTTTATTCCACCTACTATTGTCCATCAAATTGAGACATATGCGAGTTTAGTTAAAAAGGATCTGTTAAATCTTAAAATAAAAAATCATGATAAACTGTTAAAACATCCCAATCTTACCACTGATGAGATTAAGGCTATTTCTGAGTTATCAAATAATCCAGATATCACTATCAAACCAGCCGATAAGGGTGGGGCGATAGTGATAATGGATACTAAGGTTTATATAGCCGAAGCAATAAGACAATTGCCAGATCCGGATATTTATCGTGTTCTTTCTAATGACCCAAAAAATGTTTTTCAATCTAAATGAGATGGTATTGTTGAACAGGCTTTCTTGAATCAAGTTATTGATCAGGATTAAAAACGTTTTTGTCCATACAATATCCCATTACCCCGGTTCTATATTTACTCCCTAAAATTCATAAATCTATGATTAATCCACCAGGGAGACCGATAGTCTCAGGAAGAGGTTCTCTGTTTAGTAATGTATCCATTTTTTTAGATAGGGTCTTGTCAAAGTATGTACAATGTTCAAGATCCTATCTTAAGGCCACCACCAATTTTTTACAAAAATTTAATGACATCGAGATTCCAGAGAATGTTTGGTTAGTCTCATTTGATATTGAAAGTTTATACACTTCTATAGACCATGCACAAGGTCTCAGAGCTATTTCAAAGATTTTGGATAGAACTGACTTTACTGAGAATAGTAAGGAATTTGTTATTACACTGTTACATCTTGTATTGACATATAATTATTTTTTATTTGGGGATAGATTTTACTTGAAGCTACGTGGGACTGACATGCCATGCCGCGCTAATACATTTGTCTCTGAGTCGGAGGAAGAATTTGTCTATGTATCCCACCACTTCGACAATGTGTTGAGGTGGTGGCGGTACATAGACGATATTTTCTTGATTTAGAAGGGTACTCAAGCACAATTGCATGATTTTGATGATTTTTTAAATAGTATCAATTCCAACATTAAGTTCACTATGTCTCATTCTCAAGATAGAATTCCATTTTTGGACACAATGGTCATTCTTTCAGATTCAGGGATTCACACTGAACTATATGTAAAACCCACAGATAGAAACAGCTTGTTATACTATCACAGCACTCATCCGCATAGAATGATAGACTCGTTACCGTATAGTCAGATGTTGAGAGTCATTTGCATAGTGGATATTCATCAGAAATGTGAAGATACACTAGACATTATGACAAAGAAATTTTGTTTAAGAAGTTACCCTAAAAAATTCGTTATGAAACATAGGAATGAGGCGTCTAATTGGATAGAGGTTTATTACTATCTAGAACTGTTAAAGAGACAAAGAATAAGGAATTCCCTTTATTTCCACCTTTTAAATGATCTTAGTGGATCCATCACAGCCATCTTGAGAAAACATTGGCACATTTTGAGACAGAGTTTTAGACACATATCTGAATTCCAATCTTTTCTTGTAATGTCATATAGGAGATTCACTAATCTAGAGGATAGATTAGTTTAAAATGACATTAGGACATTTAAATCTAAACAAACCTTTCTTGGTACACAAAAATATGGCACTTACCCTTGCCTTAACTGTATCAATTGTTGTGTGATTAATAGAGGAGAATATTTTGTACATCCAAAAACTAAGGAGAAATTCATGATTAATTCTTATTATACTTGTAACTCCTCTTGGATTATATAAAATATTATGGTGCCGTGTGGCTTTATATATGTGGGGGGAAACCACCTGTGATTTAAAAACTGGGACTCAACAACCATCGACCCCACGATTAGAAAGAAACGTTTAGACTTACCAGTGGCCAAGCACTTTGTTGAGGCAGGTCATTCTGAATGGGAATTTAAATGCATGGTGATAGATGGTGTAGCCCCTCTTAAAAGGATTACAACATTAAAGAAAAAGGAATTGAAATGGAATTTTTGATTTAAAAATGCGCTGAAACCAAATGGTTTGAATGTTGATTTTAAGAATCTCTCAGCAGATGTGTAGGTAGCTTGTCCCTCTTTTTGGATGACTTCATTTCCTTGATTCAGTTTGGGTGATTGTGTTTATATATAATTGTATTATGTTCTTCTAATTATTGTTGTCCTTCTTTTTTTTCTTTAGAAACGTGGATGGGGACTGGACAACTTTCTCTATCTTGATTTTTAATTTTTTTATTTTATTTTTAATTTTTCTTTTTGTTGAATAAATATTTTTTTTTTTTTTTTTTGGGTCAGTTGTTCTGTTTCTGCACATGTACGGTGGTCAGAGCACTTGTGCTATGGAAGTATTACACTCCTTTATTGGGTCACTCTATGCATCCACTGGGTATCTTTATTAATGGTATTGACTGGCATACATTTGGGCACATATTATTTGTGGTTGTGGGATATTTATAAATATTTAGAGGGTGAGGAGTCACCTTTTTCAGGGGGATGTGTGTACAATATGTTGGCTTTATGGCTTGTCAATTTGAGAGGGTTTATGCCAAGAATGTTGTGGTTCACTTGATCTGCTCATCATATATGAGTAGTGATCAGCGATTACGTTGACTATCGTCATCGGGTCAATAGTCAATATCAGCAATTATCAAGACGATTTCCGATAGTCGATAATAGATTATCACCGATGACCATTAAGTCTATGGAGAGGAACAACACCTTCATTCTTACACCCAAACAGGGCTGGGGAAGCTGGAATTAACATCCACAACAGTAAACTGGATACGTTACATCTTAGGCAACACAATTAAGGTTATAAAAAGTCACTGAAAAAAAGTCACGACCATTCATATCCTGTCTTGTACCACAGCATGACCCTTAAACTGCAAAACCCCACAAATTAAAAAGTGCCAAAAGGCAGTATTATTTGAACCACCATTTTACTTGAACTGGACATTGATTATCCATGTCCTGGGCCCACAGCATGAGCCCCGAACCTGCATAACCCCAGATTAAAAAAGTGCCGGAAAAAAGCAGTCTTTTAACCACCCTTTTAGTTGAACTGGACATTGACTATATCTGTCCTGGGCCACAGCATGAGCCCCAAACCTGCATGACCCACAAATTTAAAAAGTGCCGGAAAAGGAAGCCTTTCAACCACCATTTTAGTTGAACTGGACATTGACTATACCTGTCCTGGGTAACTACATCTGTTCAAGGTCTTCCTGTATCCCTTGTACAATTCAGAGAAATATTTTGTATCAGCTATTTTGTACATGCAAGTTTTTTAGTAGTTTAATACTAGAAAACACATTTTTAAAGTAGGAGGGATCCCACCCCATCTTTGTTTCTCTTTTTTTTATTGTATTAAATGGGTTGTCTCACTACAGGAATTGCTAGCTATTTTAAAGATATTGCAAAAGCAAATCATTTTGCAATATGTGTCCATTAACAGTGTCCTACCTATTCCTGTTTTTGACAGCACCATCACCCTGGCCACTTTTGACAATTGTGAAGAACAAATGTCTGTTAGAAACAACATTTGTTAGAATAGGACCTGTAGTATTGCTGCATTTCAAAGATTATAAAAATGACTTCTCAGACACTGTTAAAAATTGTGAGGGAAAAATGCCCCTTAAAATCCACATTTCTGTTCCAAAGGACCATGATTATAGCTGTATCTCACAGCAACATCACCGCAAAAAATTATAAAAAATGACTTCTCGGGCCCCTATTAAAAATTGTGATGGAGAAATGCCCCTTAGAAGGCCACATTTCTGTTCCTAAGGACCATGATTTATGCTGTATTCACAGCAACATGACCCTAAAAATTATAAATATGACTTCTCAGCCACTATTAAAAATTGTGAGGGAGAAATGCCACTTAGAAGCCACATTTCTGTTCCAAAGGACCCTGTCTGGCTGTATTCACAGCAAAACATGCCCCAAAAAAAAATTTAATAAATAGGATTCTCACCCACTATTAAAAATTGTGAGGAGAAATCCCAAATTTAGAACCACATTTCTGTTAAAAAGGGCCCATAATTTAGCTGACCCACGAACATGACCCAAAACCCCATAGACAATGCGAAAAATTCTAAAGATAAAGTGATTAATGGAAAACGGTTTTGTCATGAAACCTCGGTTTTTTTACATTCTCCACAAAAAAAACCGCTAAAGTCTTTTGGGAATGAGAAAAAAAATTACATAAGAAAGATCTTTTTAAAAAAAACTTTTTTCAAGGGGCCCATTTCTTTTTAAAAGGGAATGTGAAGTACCCCGGCAAAAATCGGTGACCTCGGCAATTGGGGCCACAACATCATTTGATAAATCAGCAAGGTTTTCCTTTTTCCGCATTTACTCTCTATTTGGGTGGGGGGAAGGAAAGGCTGAGTTTTTTTTTGTCGGGGATCCGGGGGGTGGCCACCAGAAACCCCGTTTTTCATTTGGATGGCCTTAATCGAGGTTTATGTTGGGGGAAATGGAGCATCCAAACCATGTGAAGATGGACCCTGGATTTCCAAGCCTCGGGGTTTTGAGGTGCACTGAAAATGATCTTCCTCATTTTCCCTCCTCCGCCCTCAAATTCCGCCAACCTTTTTCCAAGCGGGGGACTCGGAAACGCGGTGTCCCCTTCCCCCCTTTCCCTCCGGAAGTTCAACCGCCCTGATTGCCCAGATGATGCACCCTGAAGCGAGGTGCCCCCTTGACTAGCCCTGGCCCCCAAACCATCCCTAATGAAGCCGATAAAATTGTAAACTGTGGGCTTGTGGGTCGAGGGAGAGAAAGTCTCGTGTCCGCATCGTGTCCTTCCCCTCCGTCCTGGGGGGGGACCTATGATCAGAGTGTTAAACCGTTTTCCAGAACTAAGATCACCAAAATGCTCATGCTGCAAGGGCATTGTCCGCACTGACATTTTGGGGGTTCTTTTAAAACGGCAGAATGGTGAAGAGCTCTTTCACCCGCCCCACTTCGGGGGGTCAAACCCGAGTCCGCAGCTGCTTGTCAGGCCATGTGGGCATTGTAGCGTAATGGGGATTGCGTGTGCCACAATCCTGGAGCATGTGATGGAATTCCCTGTGTTGCCCCTATAAAAATGAGATGGTTGAGGGGGGGGCAGAGTGATGTTGCAAGCAGCTAGGCGGAAAGAAGCAGGGTGCGAAGGGGGAAGTGGAACCAGACCTTGAGCCTTCCCCAGCAGGATCCAGACCCGGGTAGCGCTTTTGAAATTTCTGGAGACAAAGGGTTTATGACTGTGCCAGGCAAAGGGATGTGCTCCGCCTACGATTTAAGGGCGGCCACAATTTCGCCTTTTTTCGCCCCACCCCTTGCCTGGAAAGGTTTTTGTTTATCCCGCCAGAATCGTCTTGTTCGGAGAGCCGTCAAAACTCCTGACCTGTGTGTGGACAGTCTCCAAGACAGATTAATTTTCAACACGGCCTGGTTTCTCGGGGAAAACGGATGCCACCAGAAGACCTTGGGGAAAGAACCCTGCACCATCCCTGCGGTTTTTGAAGAGCGTGCGCCGAGCCTGAGAGCCACCGTCACCACCAGAGACATCCACCCAGCTCACCCAGTGAGCTGTCAAGGAGATATAGCGGCCTTGGCTGTGCTTACTAGTCCATGTGTCGGTGGTCAGATGGACTTTTCCACACACAGATGCAGACAACGCGCTTGAAATTTTAGATGACAGGGCAGGTCATGGACAGCTTTTCTGGAAAAGAAATGCCTGCTCGGCATCTGGTATTGGGGGCAGGCAAGGGCCATGACGTGGCGGAACCCATCTATGCCCCACCAGACGGAAAGGCAACATTTCAAGGCCAAAAGCCTGGAAAAGCCGACATTCAGGCTTTTGGCTTTGGGATGGTTTGGATTAAAGTGTTACTTCTGCTCCCAAACCTGGAAGACAGAAGGCTGGCTGCTAGACTGGCCGCTGTATGGCGTGCAGGTCGTCAAACTGGTGGAAGGAGAATGGGTAGATGGTCTCTGGGGTTTGGGGCTGGGTACTCGGGCGACGGTGGAGGCTAAAGCGGAGGCTGATCCCTGATAATGACTCTGAGAGACATGGGCAGCTGAGGAACGCTTGGTGGTGGCGGAGGAGGAGGAGGCGGAGACAGAGGGTGAGACAGTGGTTGGAAGCCCGACATCGGTGTTGCCTTTTTTGGCAAAGTGTTCCCTCCATTTCAACTCATGCATTCGCTGCATATGATTAGACATGTTGGTGGCGGTTAAAAACCTAAGATTCTTGCCTCTACTTATGTGTTTACGGCAAAGGCGGCATATGACATCGCTGGGTGAATCAGAGGCTTGCTCGAAAAAGGCCCAAGCTTGAGAGGTCCTGTACCTTTTCGACGGCGATAAGCGAGGTGCGGTGTTTCCGCTTATCGTGGGGGGCAGACTCATCTCAGCGGACTTGTGCAACCGCCCTCTCCCTTTTTGAGGCGGGACCCATACTGGCATTTACCCCACCCGTCTTCCTCCTCGTCCAGTGATGAAGAGCTCGCAAGCAAATTCTGCTGAAAAGACCACGTTGGATCCGCAATGTCATCATCATCATCATCAACACAGGTGACTTGGTCGTCCTGACATTCTGCATCATGGAGCTGCGGGATACAAGCAACAGGCACTGCAAGGCGTTGCCAACCGCCCGGGATTTTTGCCGATTGACCGGCTTCCTTCAGTAACTGGGCATCAGAGCAGACAAAAACATGCTCTTTGGCTTCTTGATCTTTTAACATGCCTTCTGACCCCAACCGCATTTTGTCATCAAAGAGGTCTTCAAAAAAATGGATTATCCACAGTGGTGGGTACACGAGTTGACATTTGGGCTGCCTTCGCTTCATGTTGGAGGGGATGCTGATGACGACATTTGTGGCCTGACGGGAGGGACGAGGAGGTAATACTGCTTGATGCTGGTTGCATTAACCAAAATGAAGAACAGATTGGCGACGCGGGTCGTTACTGAGATTCACAGGGCCCTGACCCAGCGATGACAGGCCTGATGGTCCTGCAACCCACGATCCGCTGGGATGCGTCTTGTCGCCAGCACTGGAAGGAGCACCTTCTCTCGTACCTCTACCACCATGTCCTACCCCCCTCTTTGCTCGCTTACCACCTGCATTTCGCTCCATGTTCAGAAAGATAAAAATTTAAGAAGAAATGGAAGAGTTTTTGACAGTCTCTTATTAAAAGACGGCAAATACAGCTATCTTAAAATCCCTCTAATTTCCTACAGCCAACTAGGATTAGACACTGAAATGTTTCTAGCAAATACCTGTGAAATGCGGTCTGGTGGAAGAACCGTAAGACAAAATCAACAGTGTTCTTCCTTCAGTCCCAGGGATTTACAACTGCCCTAGTAGGACTAGGAATTGATAGTTTTCAACAAAATATCATACAAGTGTGCTATCTGCGCCAAACTGAGATTCAATGAGCGCAATTAAATCTATTCAGAAGTTACACGGATGAGAAATTGCGTTTTTGCGGGCAATGAAAAACGAGAACAGTTGCTAGAAAAATTTTTCTAGCAAAATTGTCGAAACACGTGGCTATTTGAAAAAAAAAAACTAGGTCTGCACCACATGCAATACAGCTATTTAAAAATTACACGGATAACAAACGGTGGTTTTTGCACCTATAAATACACCTGCGGTGACAAAAAAAATTGCTGTATTCAAATTTAAGTGCAAGGTGGCTCTATGAACAAAACTGGGCCGCACTAAAGTAAAAAAGACACCTATTTGAAATGTATACGGATAATTAAAGGTGTTTTTTGCACCTATAAATACACCTGCGGTGACTACAAAATTGCTGTATTCAATTTTAAGTGCAAGGTGGCTCTATGAACACAGCTGGACTGCGCCAAAGTGAGAAACACGTAATTAAATTGTGTACGGATACTAAACCATGTTTTTTGCACCTATAAATACACCTGCGGTGACTACAAAATTGCTGTATTCAAATTTAAGTGCAACGTGGCTCTATGAACAAAACTGGGCAGCACCAAAGTAAAAAAAAACACCTATTTGAAATGTATACGGATAATGAAAATTTGTTTTTTGCACCTATAAATACACCTGCGGTGACTACAAAATTGCTGTATTCAAATTTAAGTGAAAGGTGGTTCTGTGAACAAAGCTGGGCTGCGCCAAAGTAAAAAACACGTAATTAAATTGTGTACGGATAATAAAACGTGTTTTTTGCATCTATAAATACACCTGCGATGAGTTCAAAATTGCTGTATTCATATTTAAGTACAAGTTGTCTCTATGACCAAAACTGGGCCGCACCAAAGTTAAAAAAAAAAAAACTATTTGAAATGTATACGGATAATAAAAGGTGTTTTTTGCACCTATAAATACACCTTCAGTGACTTCAAATTTGCTGCATTCAAATTTAACTGCAAGGTGGCTCTATGAACAAAACTGGACCACACCAAAGTAAAAAAAACACCTATTTGAAATGTATACGGATAATAAAAGGTGATTCTACATATACCCATATTCAGCTGCTCCGGTGTCTTAACAAAGAATTGCCACACCGCCGAGTAGCTGATTTTACCGCCAACGCTCCGCACTGAGTGACTACTGCCGCCGCTGCCTCGCTGAGCCCTTTTGCCGCTACTTTCTTGGACCTGCGAAGCGGGTTTTTACCCGTGGCCGCTTGGCTCCCGACCTCACACTGCTGCTATCCTGCTGACTCATGGCCACACAACCCACTTGCTGGCTGCGCCGCTGCCTGACGCGCAAGCTGACGCCCTCTTCTCCTGACGATGATGAAGCCCTTGCCTCACCCGGCTCCCAAGTGCAGTCGGCTACATCATCATCTATTTGTGTTTCATCGTCACTGCTGTCCTCATCACCGGTCTTGGTATGCAGAGGCTGACCCTCACAACATGACCTCCCATGCCACTCTCAATATCTATACTTTGCCGCCTACTGCAAGAAGCAGGGGATATTGGCCCCATTTCGTCGCTGCCAAGTAGCTGCTGACTGCCCTCCTCAAATTGTTCATCCTCGCTATATAGTGGCGCTGAGCCCAGACCACATAGTAGATCTCTGGCTGAGGGAACCGGATGTGACAGAGGCGGGTTGAGGACAGGTGAGGGCCGCTGACCCGCTCCCGGGACACACCAACTAAGGGGTTTTGTCGACGTTCCCACCCACTCTTGGCTGGGGTTGTCAGATGTTATCTTGGGGGGAAGTGGAAAGACCCAGTCAACCAATCAAGAAACCTTGGGTTGTTAGTCAGAACACGGCCGCTAGATGACAGCGGCAGTTGTGGCCTCACCGAGTGACGCCTGCTGCAACGTCCCCTTGCTGTGCTGCGACCTGAGCCTGCTCCAGGAATGTTTGTGCCTCTGTCACTTGCAGGTGAAGAGCCTGCCACCTCCTGTCTGACATACTGTTTGTTCTAAAATGTACAGACACTGTTTGATGAAGATATCTGTATATGATAAATACACACCCTGTATTTGACTCCATTTTTGTATTTTTGCACATATAAATACACCTGCGGTGTACAAAATTGCTGTATTCAAATTTAAGTGCAAGGTGGCTCTATGAACAAAACTGGGCTGCACCAAAGTAAAAAAAAACACCTATTTGAAATGTATACGGATAAAAAAAGGTGTTTTTTTGCACCTATAAATACACCTGCGTGACTACAAAATTGCTGTATTCAAATTTAAGTGCAAAAGGGGGCTCTAAGAACAAAGCTGGACTGCCCCAAGTAAAAAACACGTAATTATATTGTGTACGGATAATAAAAGGTGTTTTTGCACCTATAAATACACCTGCGATGACTACAAAATTGCTATATTCAAAGTTAAGTGCAAGATGGCTCTATCAACAAAACTGGGCCGCACCAAATTAAAAAAAACACCTATTTGAAATGTATACCGATAATAAAAGGTGTTTTTTGCACCTATAAATATACCTGCGGTGACTACAAAATTGCTGTATTCAAATTTAAGTGCAAGGTGGCTCTATGAACAAAACTGGGCCGCACCAAAGTAAAAAAAAAACACCTATTTGAAATTTATACAGATAATAAAAGCATAGTTGTCTTTGTGAACAAAGAATAGTTTTGCTGAGCTGTTTTGAGAGAGACCGAGCCCACGTCCTGCTCTTCTGGGCCACAGACACACACGGAGCATGAACAGGAAGGGCTGTTCTCTCTAAAACAAGGGCATGTGTTTTTTCCAGCCAATCACAACCATACACATCCCAGTCATGACGTCGCACACCCAGCTCACCCTGCTCTATTCTCTAAGCAGATTTGTTGGCCGCCAAAATGACAGGAAGCGCCGAAAATGGCGTGATATTAATAGATTATGCGCAGATTTTAACCTAAATTATCGCGTGATCGAAAAAATCCGATCAACATAAAAACCGTGCCGATTTCAACCTTTGTCGATAATAATCGCTCAACACTATATATATACCTTTTGGAAATGTTTTTAAAACACAAACCCTCCTGTTTCTATTTTTTTTAAATTTATGACCCCTTGTCCCCACTGAACAATTGTGCAATTTCCCCAGGAATTACATAAAAGGGGGGTAGTAATTCCCCCTTTTTAATGGGACACCCTATCTTTTTGGTAACCCCTTCACTTTAACCCGGGGTGTTTTTTTTCACATCTGAGCCCTGGGGTTAACGGTTTTCCCTTTAGAAAGATGGCCTTTTGCTTTTTTGTTAAGCGCTATTTCCCCTGCGTGAGGGTTTTCCCGGAGTCAAGAGTTATCCCCCCGTGGTTACGAGTGTTTTTACGTATTTCCACCGGGCGCGGTTAAGTTCATGGGAACGCCTTTAAAAGGGAACACCCCTTTTTGCGTTTTCTGTTTTTTTTTACATATTTTTATATTTTTGGGGATAAGGAGTTTTGGATCCGCCCCCACCCTTTTGTTTAACAATGTAAAATGTATTTTTTTAAATTTTTTTTTGGTATTTGCCCAAAAAAAACGCCTTAATTTGGGGTTTCATTTATCACTTTTTAAAAAATTTTTTCATGATTTTCATAATTTATCACAATATCACTTTAAAAAGGTTATTTTTTAGTAAATTTTTTTAAAATTTGTGATTTGCATATTCAAAAGACCCCCTTTTTATATCCCTTTGCATTTTCCCACCCCGTAATGCCCTTTTTTTGGGACATGTTGGAATAAAGTGTCTTGCATTTTTTTAAATAGGTTTGCGGCAGATTTTTTTGGGAAAATATATAAATATATAATATATATATATATAAAATATATTATTATATAAAAAATTATATATAAAATATATAAATAAAATATTATAAATAAAAATTATATATAATATAATATTTTGTATTTATATAAATATTATATAAAATGTATAAAAAAATGTAAAAATTTTCTATAGATTTTTCTAAATAAATATATATAAAATTATATAAAATTAAAATATAAAAAATATATATATAATCCACAGTAAATAATACAATAAAATAGGTGGTCCCAAAGAAACAACACCCCCAACTAAGAGGGTTTCCCAAAAACAAAATAAACAAAAAGGACGACATGTATGAAGGGCTTTAGGGCATTTTCGGGCTACACTGCCCTCCCACCCAATCCCGCGGGGACGCACTTTGGGGCCATTTTTTCGGCTCGTCCCCCATGAAGGGGGGAAAGGGGGCGGGGCATTGGGCACGGTTGGCGGGGTTTTGGTTTTTCCAGGGGGGGACGCGGCGCGTTTCGTATAGCCCCGGGGCATGTACCACCGGGGTTCGCCAAACCCGCGGCGCCGGCGGCCCCCGACAAGCAGAACCTGGTTTTTCTTGGCCCAAAACCCCCTCCGGCCGAGGCGAATTAAGCAAAATGGGAAAACTTTTGGGGGAAGGACCCGAAAAATCGCACAGAAGTCCGGCGTTCTCCCCCCCTTGTGAAAACCAAGAGGTGATTCCCAAAAAATCGCCTTTTTTAAAGGTGGAAAAAAAATGTCAAAAAACTAATGACAAAATAAAACATAAAAAAAAAAAAAAAAAAAAACTTTTTCCCAAAAAAAACTCAAAACGGCACAAAAACAAGAAAAAAGATATTAAAAATTTGCCGGGAAAAATAAAGTAATTCAAATTCCTAAAAACCAAATTCTCTTTGGGTTTCGGCATAAACCACCAATCAAATAGTGCCGAAAAAGTCCCATTCTATCCATGGGGGTTTTTTGGGGACCCAACCCAGAACCAGGGCGGGATAATTCAAATACGTAAAAAGACAAAAAAAGGGTTAAGGGGGAGCTAGGGGAAAGTTTGGGCTATCCCACCAATAAACGCAAGCACTTCCCCCTTTTTAAAACCCATAAGATCCACTGAAATCTGGGCGTTTCACCCCGTGGGCTTTAAATTTAAATAAAAAAAAAAAAATTTTTTTAATTAAGTTAAAAAACATGATCAATAAAAGCAGAACAATTTTTAATAAAAATAAAGCAGTTAAAAACCCAAACCAACCTTTTGTCCCCGGGGCCCGGGCCTCCCTTTAGGGAATTCCCATGAGACAATTGGGGGGAAATACAGTAATTCAAATTGTTTAAGCATTCTCTTTGGGCCGGCAAAAACCCACCAATCAAATGGACAACAATGCCCCCTTTTCTATCCTAGGGAGGAAAAATTGGGAACCAATCAAAAAGAGCGACAAAGCCCCATTCACCCCTTTTGGAGGAAAAAAAAATGCCCAAAACAATATAAAAGGGGGGAAAAATTCAAAAAACATAAAAAGGCAGAAACACTAAAATTGGGTTTAAAGCAGCGGGGCTCCCCACTTACCAATCAAGCGCGACACTTTCCCCCAAGTTTTTCTATGCGGAAAAGAAATTCTGACGCGCTCTGGTATTGGCTAATTTAAAAGACCCCCCGAAATTTTGGGGGACCAATGGGAAGCGAGCGACGCTCCTAGGGGTTTTTGTAATGCAATCTAAAAATCAAACTGTAAAAGGGCCAAAAACACTTTATAACCCTATACAAGTTGTCCCCGATGTTATAAAACGGAATCCTAATATGTGGCTAAAGGAAAAAAAAAAAAATAATTTTCCCCAAAATCAAATTTTTTTTTTTTTATTTTCGATGCACCCATACTATAGAAAATTTGGGTTTTTGAAAAAAAAGAAATAAACAAGATTTTTAGGGGTTTTAAAATTTTTTTTCATTAGCCACATATTTGGGTTCCTTTTTTTATACACATCTTTTACAACTTGTGAAGGGTTTTTAAAAGTGATTTCGGCCAATACATTTTTATTTTAGATTGCATTAGAAAACCCATAGGGAAATTTCCCCCTCTCCCATTTTTGGGCCAAATTTTCGGGGGCTCTTTGAAAATTTGCCCAAACACCAGCGGCTCAGAAATTTTTTTTCCCCCTAAACTCAAGAAAAGTAGCTTTGCGCTCTGATTGGGGTAAGCTGACACCCCCCTGCCCTTTAACCCAAACAGCTCGTTTTTGCCTTTTTACTGTATTTTTAACTGTCCCCCCTTTTAATAAGAATTCCATTTTCTCCATACAAAAAATGGGGGGTTTTTTCCCCTCCTATTTTTTGATTGGTTTAAATTTTTCCTCCATAGGGTAAAAAAGGACATTTTTTCTCCTAAATTTTGATTGGCCCCACTAACAGCCCCCGCTAACCAGCCAATTTAGGGTCTTTTTTGCCTTTTTTCTTATTTTGAACTGTTTCCCCCCGTGGAATTTTTGATTTGGGGCCAAACCCTCCATAGGCTAAAAGGGGTTTTTCGCTCCCAATTCCCCGGGGTTTTCAAAAATTTTTCCATAGGCTTAATGGGGCTTTGTCGCTCCTATTTTCTGATTGCCGGTTTTAAAGCCGAAACAGAAATTAAATTTTAGATTTGGGAAAAAAATGTATTTCCCCCCCCAAAATTTTCCCAAAATCATATTTTCTTGATATTTTGCCGTTTTTTCCCAGTTTGGGAAAGTTTATTTTATTTTTTAAAGAAGTGTATTTTTTTACATTCAGCTCCTTTTTTGACACTGTTTTCTGCCTTTTAAAAAAGGCGATTTTTCGGGAATCACCCTCCTTTCTGCACGGACGGAGCGCCGAGACTCTGTTTGCATCTTCGATCCGCTTCCTCGCATTTTCCAAACCGGGTTTACTTCGCCCGGGCGGGGGATTTAGACCCAAAAATGTAGAACGCCTTTATAAAGGCTTTTTTGTTTTCATACCCCCGCCCCGACTCTGGAATGATTTCTCGCCGCTCCAGCCTGTCTCGCATGGGAAAGATTCTCGGGGGCAGTCCCGCACGGCGCCTAAGTCCCGCACTGCACCCCACACACTGGCGAGGCCCCAGCGGACTTTTAACCCGAAAGTATGAGTGCACTTCCTCGGAACGGCGAAGCATAGGCGCAGCGCCGCACAGCGCCCATGTCCCCGCACTTCGCCTCATATGCTGGCGAATCGCGACGGACTTTACATGTATGTATGAGCGCCGCCCGGCCGCGAAAATTAAATCAGGCGCAGATTCCGCCGGAAAAATAGCGGAAAACGGCGCCTCGACCCGGCGGGATTCATACATGTGGCCCAAAAAGTCCACGGCACTCCAAAGAAAATCAGTCAATGGTGGTTTATTCCTCCATTCCAATAAGCGACGTTTCATCCTCCTCACAGAGCCTTTGTCAAGCTGTGTTACAAATGAGCATATCGAGTATATATAAGAGATACAATTAATCCATTAAGTATCAATCAGACACATTGTATATAAAAAAAACTACAAAATATCCAATAAAGTGCATCATACAGTATGTATGTAGACTAGTGTTGAGCGATTAAAATCGACAAAGTTTAAAATCGGCATGGTTTTTAGGTTGATCAGAATTTTCCGATCACGCGATAATTTAGGTGAGAATCTGCACATAATCTATTAATATCGCACCATTTTCGGCACTTCCTGTGATTTTGGCGTCCAGCAAATCAGCTTAGAGAATAGAGCAGGGTGAGCTGGGTGTGCGACGTCATTACTGTGATGTGTATGGTTGTGATTGGCTGTAAAAATCACATGACCTCGTTTTACATAGAACAGCCCAACTATGCTTTTAGATGTGAACATTAGAACATAGGTAGATTAGAGAATTTCAGTTTTTAGTTAGTTAGGCTGAGAGCCGCAGGGGGGTGCGGGTGTATGGAGTTTATTATCCATACACAATTTAATTAGGGTTTTTTTTTCACTTTTGTGCAGCCCAGTTTTGTTCAAAGACCAATTTGTACTAACAATAGGATACAGAACTTTCTAGTCACCTCAGGTGTATTTCATAGGTGCAAAAACCACCTTTTATTATTCGTACACAATTAAATTAGGTTTTTTTTCTCTTTGGCGCAGGCCATTTTTGTTGAAAAACCCATCTTGTACTTATATTACCATACAGAAATTTGCTATTAATTTTTTTTTTATTTAATAGGTAAAAAAACCACCTATTATTATCATACACAATTCTATTACGTGTTTTTCACCTTGGCGCAGCCCAGTTTTGTTCAAAGACCCACTTTGTACTTACAATAGGATACAGAACTTTTCTAGTCACCGCAGGTGTATTTTATGGGTGCAAAAAACCCCTTTTATTACCCGTACAAAATTTAAATTAGGTTTTTTTCACTTTGGCGCAGTCCATTTTTGTTGAAAGACCCATCATTACTTATTTTAACCATACAGAAATTTGCTAGTAATTGTTGTTGTATTTCAAAGGTGCAAAAACCACCTATTATTATCATACACAATTTAATTACGTGTTTTTCACTTTGGCGCAGCCCAGTTTTGTTTAAAGACCCACTTTCTACTTACAATAGGATACAGGATTTTTCTAGTCACCGCAGGTCTATTTCATGGGTGCAAAAACCACCGTTTATTATCCGTACACAATTAAATTAGTTTTTTTTTTCACTTTGGCGCAGGCCATTTTTGTTGAAAGACCAATCTTTTACTTATTTTACCATACAGAAATTTGCTAATAATTGCTGTTGTATTTCATAGGTGCAAAAACCACCTATTAGTATCAGCACACAATTTAATTACTGTTTTTCTTTTGGCGCACCCCCAGTTTTTGTTCAAAGACCCACTTTGTACTTACAATAGGATACAGAACTTTTCTAGTCACCGCAGGTGTATTTCTTAGGTTCAAAACAACCTATTTTTATCAGAAAAATTTTAAATTATGTGTTGTTCACTTTGGCGCAGTCCATTTTTGTTGAAAGACCCATCTTTTACTTATATTACCATACAGAAATTTGCTAGTAATTAGTGTTGAGCGATTTTTATCGACAAAGTTGAAATCGGCAAGGTTTTTATGGTGATCGATTTTTTAGATCATGCGATAATTTAGGTTAAATCTTTGCATCACTATTAAGATCGGCCTTTTTCGGCGCTTCCTGTAATTTTGGCGGCCAGCAAATCAGATTACAGAATAGAGCAGGGTGAGATGTTGTGCGATGTCATGACTGGATGTGTAGGTTGCATTGGCTGGAAAAATCACAAAGACCCTCGTTTTACATAGAACAGCGTTTCCTGTTCAGCCTCAGTGTCTCTCGCGTCTTTAGAGCAGGAAGGGCGTGCGCTCTGCTTGTGTCCAAACAGCTCAGCGAAATTATTATATATTCTTCACAGAGAAACCTCTACTATAGCTGTGATCCTTACAATTTAGTTAATTAGAGATTGGAAGATTTTATATAGTTAGGGAGAGAATTTTAAAGGGGCATCTACTGCTGTAAAGTACGGGGGGAGCTGAGGGGGGCCCCCACGGGCGAACTCAGTCAAGGCTCTATAAAGAATACTGGCTAATGATTCACCTAGACTTAGTGTAGGACATTGCAATAGCGTTATTTATTAACGTTTTCTATTGAAATATTTCCTGGATATTGGGCCGCCTGATTTTTGGATAACACCATCTTTTCTAGTAACTGCAGGTCTGCTTTGTTAGATGCAAAAAAACTCCACTTTTATTATCAGTATACATTTCTGAAGGTGTTCATTTCAATTTTGCCCATTCCACTTTTGTTGAATATTATTCCACCTTTGCGCTTAAATTTGAATCAGCAAATTTTTTAGTCCACCACCGGTGAATTGAAAGGTGCAAAAATATTTGTATTATAGATTAGGACAAGCTCTATAAGAACTCTGGAACTTTATAAAAGTGCACAAGGACTTAGTGTAGACATTGCAATAGCTTTATTTTTAAACAGTTTTCTATTGAAATATTTCAGGATATTGGGCAGCTGAACTTATAGGATACACATCTTTTTAGTAACTGCAGGTCTCTTTTTAGGTGCATTACTCCTCTTTTATTTATCCAGGTATACATTTCAGTTAGGTGGTCATTTTTCAATTTTGCCATTCCACCTTTGTTGATTTAAACCACTGTACTTAAATTAGAATCAGCAAGTCAGCACAGCACAGTGTTGTTAGTGCCAAAATTTACGCGTAATACGAATAAATTTAGATAGTGTTTTTGACTTTGGCACAACTACGCTTTGTTCATTGAGGCCACTTTGCACTTAATGTGAATACTGCTATTTATTAGTCACCACAGGTGAATGATTGGTGCCAAAAACTACCTCTTTTATTATCCGAATACATTTCTGATTCGTGTTTTTTTCACTTTGGCGCAGGCCTGCTTTGTTGATAGATTTTACTTTGGCAGTTAAATTTGAATACAGCAATATTGTAGTCACCACATTGTGAATTGATAGGTGCCAAAAAAACCTTTTATTATCCGACAATACATACTGATACGTGTTTTTTACACTTTTGCCCAGTCCAGATTTGTTGATAGAGCCACCTTTGCAGATAAATTTGAATCCAGCAATTGTGTAGTTACCACTGGTGAATTTGATAAGGGTGCCAATAAAATTACCTTTTATTATCCCGAATACATTACAGATACGTGTTTTTTGACTTGGTGCACTACGCTTTGTTCATTGAGGCCACCTTGCACTTAAAAAATGTGAATACTGCAATTTTTTAGTCACCACAGGTGAATTGATATAGGTGCCAAAAAATACCTTTTATTCTCGAATTCACCAATTCAGGGATACGTGTTTTTTCACTTTGGCGCAGGCCAGCTTTGTTGATAGATCTACTTTGTCAGTTATATTTGAATCAGCAATTTGTTTTGAATTTGAGGGTATTTAGAATTAGCTGTGATTTGCGTCTTTTACTAAGAGGACTTTCAAAACTCTTCCATACCTTCTCAAATTTGTACAAGTATATTTCTGATCATGGAGCGAAATTCAGGGTGGTAAGCGAGCAAAGAGGGGGCTAGGGACATCGTGGGTAGATGGTCGAGAGAAGGTGTCCTTCCGTGCTGGCGACAACCCTCATGCCAGCGGATCTCAGTTGACAGGACGTCAGCCTGTCATCGCTGGGTCAGGGCTCTGTGAATCTCAGTAGACGAACAGCGGTACGCCAATCTGTCCTTCAGTGGTTAATGCAACCTGCACCGCAGTATTACTCCTCAGTCCTCCAGTTACGGCCACTAATGTCGTCATCAGGGCATCACCTGCATCCGTCCACATGAAGCAGCCCAATGGTCAATCGTGTACCCACCACTGTGGATAATCCATTTTCTGAAGACCTCTTGATGACAAAATGCGGTTGGGGTCAAAAGGCATGTTTAAAAGATCAAGAGGACAAAGAGGATGATTTTCTCTGCTCTGACGCCCAGGTACTGATGCATCAGAGGAGGAGAAGGAAGCGGTTTCATCGGCAAAAAAATCCCGGGGCGGTCGGCAACGGCTTGGCAGTCCTCTTGCTTGTAGCCCTCAGATCCTGGATGCAGAATGTCCAGGACGACAAAGTCACTGTGTTGATGATGATGTGTCGACATTGCTGAATCCATCGTGTCTTTTCAGCAGATATTTGCTTGCGAGGTTCATTCACTGGACGAGGAGGAATGACGTTGGGTTCAGTGTCAGTATGGGTTCCGCCTTAAAAAGGGAGAGGGCGGGTCGGTCGCAGAAGTCCGCTGATATGGATTCCGCCTGCCCCACGGTCAGCGGCAAACCCCGCTCCCTCGCTAATCGCGTCAAAAGGTCCAGGACCTCTCAAGCCTGGGCCTTTTTGACCAAGCCTCTGATTCACCAGCAATGTCATATGCGCCTTTGCCGTAAACGCATTTATAGTTGAAGGCAAGAACCTTAGGTGGTTAAACCACTCACCCAAATGTCTAGTCACATGCAGCAAATGCATGAGTTGAAATGGAAGGCAAAACTTGGCCAAAAAAGGCCAGACCGACGCCGGGCCCCACCCTGTCACACCCTCTGTCTCCGCCTCCTCCGCTACCACCAAGCGTTTCCTCAGCTGCCCATGTCTCTCGGTTCTTGATCAGGGATCAGCCTTCCGCTTCAGCTACCACGTCGCCCGAGGTACCACCTGCAACACCAGAGGAACCATCCTACCTTTCCTTCCGCCAGTTTGATGACCTGCACGCGTACAGCGGCCATAGTCAGTCTAGCAGCCAGCCATATGTCTTCCAGGGTTGGGAGCAGAAGAAAACACTTCAACCCAAACCCATCCCAAAGCCAAAGCTGGATGTCGGCATTGCCAGGTGTTCGCCTTGGAAATGTTGCCTTTCCGTTCTGGTGGATACAGTGGGTTCTGGCCACTCTTAGCCCTTGCCTGCCCCCCAATACCAGATGCCTCGAGCAGGCATTTCTTTGCCAGAATAAAAGCCGTCCCTGCCCTGGCCAGCCATCGTGCATCTAATTTCAAGCGCGTTGTCTGCATCTGTGTCCGGAAAAAGTCATTGCCACCGACACATTGGACTAGTAAGCAAGGCTAAGGCCGCTATATCTCTGTGACAGCTCACTCGGTGTGCTGGGTGGATGTACTGGGGTGACGGTGGCTCTCAGGCTCGGCGCCACGCTCTTCAAAACGCTGGGATGGTGCAGGGTTCTTTCCCCCAGGTCATCTGGTGGCATCACGGCTCCTAGAGAAACCACGGCCGGGTTGAATGTAATCTGTCTTGGAGACCATCACATTACAGGTCAGGGCTGTGGTCGGCTCTCCGCAACGAGGGGACCGAGCGCGGCTGGTGACAAGAACCTTGTGCCAGGCAAGGTGGTGTGGATACAGGCGACATCTTTGCCCGTCCTTAGATCGGTAGGCTGGAGTCACATCCCTTGCCTGGCACCATGTCATGATCGTTAGTCGTCCAGAAATTTCTAAAGAGCTACCCGGGCTGGGACTGCCTGCATGAGGAAGGCTCGAAGGTCTTAAGTTCGCACTCCGCCGGTTCGCACCCTGCTTCGTCCCGTTCCTGGCTGTGTTGCAGCGTCCAGCTCGGCCTCCTCATCAAGCGTCTCATCGTTGACGTGGCAACACGCTGGATATTCCACCCTCACAATGCTCCAGCGATTGTGGCAGCAGCGCAGGCCATTATGCAGTATGAAGTGTACATGGCCTGACAAGCAGCCGGTGGCGGACCTCGGCGGTGTTTGAGCCACCGAGAGTGAGGCAGGTGAAAGAGGCTCTGCACCCATTTGCCAGTTTTGAAAAAGCCACCAAAAATGGTCAGTGCGGACACAAGCCTTGTTCAGCATGAGCATTTTGGTGATCTTAGTTCTGGGACGATCGTTGACACTCTGAAACAACAGGTCCCGCCAGCGAAGGAGGAGGAGACGGACCACAGATGCGGACACGGAGCCTTTCTCTCCTCGTCAATCCACAAGGCCCGACAGTTTCCAAATTTCATCGGTCTTCAGTAGGCAGTGGTTCGGGGTTCCAGAGCTAGTGCAAGGTGGCGCATTAGCTCCTCAGGGCTTGCATCATCCTCAGGAAGTCAGGGCTGTGTTGAAGCTTCTGTGCCGGACGGCAGCAGAGGTGGAGGAGGAGGAGGAGGCGGAGGAAGGTATCCTAGGACACCGATGTTACCGACGTCCCTGCCTTGGAAAGAGGTTGGCGGAATTTTGAGGCAGAGGAGGAAGATGAGGAAGATCAGTTTGCTAGTGCCCCTCGACCTGAGGCTTGGGAAATAAAGGCTCCATCTCTCACATGGTGCTTGGATGCTCCATTTCCCCAACATGATCTCGCATTAAGGCCATCAAAATGAACAACAGTTATGGTGGCCCCCCTCCTGGATCCCCGGTACAAAACAAACTCAGCATTTTCCCTTTCCCAAACCCACCCAAATAGAGAGAAAAAATTTGCAGGAAGTGGAGACCTTGCTGATTGATAACTGGAGACATCTTTTGTGTCTGCTTCACGTTCCCAAATGTCACGGTGGAACAAAAATCAGCGATGTGACGCAGTAGAGTGCCAAGTAGGCGTAGCGGGAGCAGCAGGCAAGGTGGCAGAAGCCCAATGGGTGACCTTGGCAATCTTTGTTTACCACCTCACCACGCATGCAATGCAGGGCACACATCCAACACACAGAGATCAAGCTTAAAATCATGGTGCACGGGCTATCTGGTTCTAACACCGATGTTTTTGTATGTGTTCCGGACCAAATAGATTCTGGGTATCCAAATTGGACGAATGGCCCCGGGGTGGCTCGTCACGCCATAGAGGTGTTGTCCTGCCCAGCACCCGCGCTATCTGAGCGGATTTCAGCACAGCGGGGTTCTTTACAGACAAACGCACCCGGGGTTTCCCCAAGAAAAAGGGATCTTTTGGACTTTCTTAAGATGAATCAGGCTGGATTTGATGATGTTGGGCCCCCAATTGCCGAGGGCCCGATATTGCGGTCTACTTCATATTCCTTTTCAACAAAAATGTTCTTAAAAAAAAATTTTTTTAAAATGATATTTCTTACTGAATTTTTATTCTTTTTTCCCCAAAACATTTTTTTTGCTGGTTTCGGAGACTGTAAAAAAAGCAAGGTTTTCATGACAACCCGTATTCCATTTACTAGTTATTTAAAAATTTTTCGCATTGTCAATGGTTTTGAGGTCTGTTGCGTGGATACAGCTAAAAATATGGTCCTTGGAACAGAAATGTGGCTTTTAAGTGGCTTTCTCCCTCCAATTTTTAATAGTGGCTGGAAGTCATATTTAATTTTTTGGGGTCATGTACTGTGAGATACAGCAATAATCATGGTCCTTTGGAACAGAAATTGGGCTTTAAGTGGCATTTCTCCCTCACAATTTTTAACGTGGCTGAAAAGTATTTTTATTTTTTTTTGGGTCATGCTGTTTTAAAAATTCAGCATACTACAGGCCTATTAAAAAAAAAATGTTGTTTTAAAACGACATTTTGTTCTTCAAATTGCCAAAGGGCTCATGGGTCATGCTTTGAATTTTTGGGGCTTTTTGTTTTGAAATGCATAAACTACAGGTCCTATTTTTAAAAAAATGTTGTTTTAACGAATTTTTTCTTCACAATTGCCCCAAAGTGGTTTCAAGGGCATGCTTTGTTTTTTGGGGGCATTTTTTTTTTGAAATGAGCTATACTCAGGTCTTTTTAAAAAAAAATTTTTTTTTTCTAACAGACATTTGTTCTTCAAAAATTGTCAAGGGGGCTCAAGTGATGATTTGAATTTTTGGGGGCTTTTTGTTTTAAAATGTGCTATACTACGGGTCCTATTAAAAAAAAAATGTTTTTTAACAACTTTTTGGGTTCTTCCATTTGTCAAGAGTGACTAAAGGGGTGTGGGGCTGTCGGGAAACAGGAATGGTGGGACACGTTAATGGAAAAATATTGAAAATGACTTGTTTTTGCAAGATTTTCATAGCTCAACCCCTGTATCGAGCAACCCCTTTAATAAAATTTAAAAAGAGAAACAAAGACATGGGGGGATTCCATCTATTTTAAAAATGTGTTTTCTAGAATTAAACTACTAAAAAACTTGCATGTACAAAATAGCTGGTAAAAAAATTCCTCTGAATTGTACAAGGGAGGTACAGGAAAACTTGACCAGATGTAGGTTATTCAGAGGACATGGAGTATGGAGCACGGACAGAGAACAAAGTACAGAGACAATTTCCTCCAGCACGTTGAGTAAAATGAGAAAAAGAATGCCAAGCAAAAGGGCACCTGGGTGGAACAGGAGCGTTAACCACCAGTATTTCCAAGTGAAGCTCAATTGGTCCGCACTCATACGGAGGGGCAAGCGCTACCCAGGTCTTGACTGTGTACTGAGGAAGGCTGGAGTTCTCACACTTCCGCTTCCGCACTCTGCTTCAGCACGACAGTTTTCGTTGCTGCGTCATCAGGGCTCTCACCGCACCCACTGTAACTCCGGCCCTGGGTCATGCTGTGGCACAGGACAGGTATAGTCAATGTCCAGTTCAACTAAAATGGTGGTTGAAAGACTCCTTTTTCCGGCACTTTTTAATCTGGGGGTCAGACAGGTTTAATGGTCATACTGTGGCCCAGGACAGGGACAGTATATGTCCAGTTCAACTAAAATGGTGGTTGAAAGACTCCTTTTTCCGGCACTTTTTAATCTGGGTGTCAGACAGGTTTAATGGTAATACTGCGGTCCAGGACAGTTCTAGTCAATGTCCAGTTCAACTAAAATGGTGGTTGAAAGACTCCTATTTCCGGCACTTTTTAATCTGTGGGTCAGACAGGTTTAATGGTCATTCTGCGGTACAGGACAGATATAGTTAGTGTCCAGTGAAACTAAAATGGTGGTTCAAAGACTCCTTTTCCCGACACTTTTTAATCTGGGGGTCAGACAGGTTTAATGGTCATACTGCGGTCCAGGACAGGTATAGTCAATGTACAGTTCAACTAAAATGGTGGTTGAAAGACTCCTTTTTCCGGCACTTTTTAATCTGGGGTCATACAGGTTTGGGGCTCATGCTGTGGCCCAGGACAGGGATAGTCAATGTCCAGTGAAACTAAAATGGTGGTTGAAAGACTCCTTTTCCAGCAACTTTTTAATCTGGGGTCATGCAGGTTTGGGGCTCATGCTGTGGCCCAGGACAGGGATAGTCGATATCCATTGAAACTAAAATAGTGGTTGAAAGACTCCTTTTTCCGGCACTTTTAAATGTGGGGGTCATGCAGGTTTGGGGCTCCATGCTGCGTTCCAGGACAGGGATATTCAATGTCCAGTTCAAGTAAAATGATGGTTCAAATAATCTGCCTTCTGGCACTTTTTAATTTGTGGGTGATGCAGGTTTAAGGGTCATGCTGTGGTACAAGACAGGATAGTGAATGGTGTGTGACTTTTTTTCTGTGGCTTTTATAGCCTAAGTGTTGTGCCTAAGATGTAGCAGGTATCCATTTGACTGTCGTGGCTGTTAATTCTAGCTTCTCCAGCCCCGTTTGGGTGTAAGAATGAAGGTGTTGTTGCTCTCCCATAGACTTTAATGGTCATCGCTCATAATCGACTGCTCACTATCGAAAAACCTTATCGATGGTGGCCGACTATCGACTATCGCCCGATGTCGATAGCCAACGTAATCGCTCAACACTACTAGTAATTGCTGTTGTATTTCATAGGTGCAAAAACCACCTATTATTATCAGCACACAATTTAATTACGTGTTTTTCACTTTGGGGCATACCCAGTTTTGTTGAAAGACCCATCTTGTACTTATATTACCATACAGAAATTTGCTAGTAATTGCTGTTGTATTTCATAGGTGCAAAAACCACCTATTATTATCCATACACAATTTAATTAGGTTTTTTTCACTTTGGCGCAGGCCATTTTTGTTCAAGAACCCACCTTGTACTTACATTAGGATACCGAAATTTGTTATTAAATGCAGGCGTATTTCATAGGTGCAAAACCCACCTTTTATTATCCGTATACATTTCAAATAGGTGTTTTTTTTACTTTGGTGCGGCCCAGTTTTGTTCATAGAGCCACCTTGTACTAAATTTGAATACAGAAATTTTGTAGTTACTGTTGGTGTATTTCATTGGTGCAAAAACCACCGTTTGTTATCCATATAACTTTTAAATAGCTGTATTGCACGTGGTGCGGCCCTAGTTTTTTTCAAATAGCCACGTTGTACGACAATTCTAATAGAAAAATTTTCTAGCAACTGTTTTCGTTTGTCATTGCTGCAATAAAAACGCAATTTCTCATCCGTGTAACTTTTGAATATTTTTATTGTGCTCGTTGAATCTCAGTTTTGTGCAGATAGCGCACTTGTATGATAGTTTGTTGAATAACTCTCTATTCCCTAGTACCTACTCTGGGCAGATGTATATCCCCTGGGAACTGAAGGATGAACACTGTTTGATTTTGTATTAGGTTCTTCCACCATACGGATTTCACAAGGTATTCGCTAGATACTTTCAGTTTATTAATCCTAGTTGGATTTGGATAATTAGAGGGATTTAAGAATAGCTGAGATTTGCCATCTTTTAATAGAGGAACTGTCAAAAAATCTTCATACTTTTTAAATTTTTATCTTTCTGAAACATGAGCGAAATGCAGCGTGGTTAAGAGAGCTAAAGTGGGGTGTAGGACATGGTAGTAGAAGTACGAGGAGACCGGTGTCCTGCCACAGTGCAGTCGACAAACACGATTGCCAGCGGATTGTGGGTCTGCAGGGACCGTCTGGCCTGTCACTCGCTGGGATCAGGGCCTGTAAATCTCGTGTAAGCAACAGGCGTCGTTCAATCTGTTCTTCAGTGGTTATGCAAACTGCATACAGCCAGTCTTACTCCTGTCCTCCCCGGTCACAGCCACAAATGTCGTCATTCAGCCTCGTCAGCATACGTCAATCATGAGGCGAAGGCTGCCCAAATGTAAAACTCGTGTACCCACCATGTGGATAATCCATTTTTGGAAGACATCTTTGTTGACAAAATGCTGGACCTTGGTTGTGGGTTAGAAGGCATTTCCAAGACTAATAGGCCCAAGAGTATGATTTAGTCTGTTTGACGCCCAGCTAATGATGTCATCAGAGGAGGAGAAAGAAGCAGGTCATCGGCAAAAATCCCGGCAGGCGGTCCGACAACTCCTTGCAGTGATGTTGCTTGTAGCCCGCAGCTCTGGATGCAGAATGTCAGGACGAGTAAGGTCACATATGTTGATGTTGATAATGACGCATTGCAGGATCACAACTGTGGTCTTTTCAGCAGAATTTGCTTGCAAGCGCTTCATCACTGGACAGATGGAGGAAAACTATTGGGGAAGTGTCAGTACGGTTCCGCCTCAAAAAGGGTCAGAGGGCGGTGCAGGAAGTGCTGAGATGATTCGCACCCTTCGATCAGCGGAAACACCGATCCTTGCTTATCGCCGTCGAAAAGGTTTAGGACCTCTAAAGGCCTGGGCCTTTCTTCGAGCAAGCTCTGATTCAGCCAGCGATGTCATATGCCGCCTTTGGCCGTAAAACGCATCTGTAGAGCAAGATATCCAGAAAAGAATCTTAGGTGTTTACCCACCACAACATGTCTAGTACTACAGCGAAATGCATGAGTTGAAATGTGGCAATATTGGCAAAAAAGGCCACACTATGCGGGCTCCATACCACTGTCACACACTCTGGTCTCTGCTTCTCCTCCTCCAGCCAACCACCAGAATTCCTCAGTGACCCATGTCTCTCAGGTCATGATCAGGGATCTGCCTCGCTTCACCTCCACTGTTCGCCCTGTGTACCAATCAGGCAACCAGAGACCCATCTACCATTCTCCTTCCACGTTTGTCGACCTGCACGCCGTACAGCGCCAGTTAGCAGCCAGCTTCTGTTCTATAAGGTTTGGGTAGCAGAGAAACACTTTAACCCAAAACCAATCCCAAAGCAAAAGCCTGACATGTCGGCATTGCCGGCTTTTGGCCTTGGATTTGTTGCCTTCTCCGTTCTGGTGGACTCAGATGGGTTCCGCCAATCATGGCCCTTGCCTGCCCCCAATACCAGATGCGAGCAGGCATTTATTTTGCACAGAAAAGCCTTCCCTGCCTGGCCAGCCACGTGTCACTAAAATTTCAAGCGTCGTTGTCTGCATCTGTGTTGGAAAAGTCCAACTGACCTAAAGTCACATGGACTAAGTAAGCACGGCCGAAGGCTTTATATCTCTGTGACAGCTCAACTAGGTGTAGGCTGGGTGGATGTCTCTGGTGATGTCGGTGGCTCTCAAGCTCGGCCGCATCGATCTTCAAAAACCGAAGGAATGGTGAAAGGTTCCTTTCACCCCAAGAGTCCTATGGTGCATCAACGTGCCTGAGAATCAGGCCGTGTTGAAATTAATCTTTCTTGGAGAACATCCCACAAGGTCAGGAGTGGTGGAAAGGCTTTCCGCAACGAGACCGAGCGCTGGCTGGGGGCAAGAAACCCTTTTGCCAGGCAAGGTGGGGTGCCCATAACGGTCGAAAATTTGCTTTGGTGCCCTTAAAATTTGGTAAAATGGAAACAAAATGCTTTGCCTGGCACATGTCATGGAAAAATTGTCGGGGTCCAAAATTTCTAAAGCGCTATCCGTGTATTTTGGGCTGCCCCCTTAGGAAAGGGTCGAGGTCTGAAATTCCACTTCCAACCCTTTGAACCCTTGCTTCGTCCCCCCCCCCGGCTGCTTTTTCAGGTAGCTCGGCCCCCCCCCCCAACGTTCCCTTGTTGGGTGTGGGGAACCCCCTGGGAAAATTTCACCCTCCAAAAAGCCCTCGGATTGTTTGGGCAGCGCAAAATTTATCACCCCAGTAAAGAAGTGACACCCTGGCCTTTAAAAAGCGCGGTGCGGACCCTTTGGGGGGTGTTTAGCCACCCAGAGGGTTGAGCTGCGGTGAAAGGGGCTCGCAACCCCCCCCTTTCCAGTTTTGAAGAAAACCAAACCCAAAAAGGTTTAGTGCGGACAAATGCCCTTTTCACATGAGCCTTGGGGGGTGACTTAGTTCTGGAAACCCAATTTTTTGGGTTTTTTTTACACTCGAAAACATCAGGTCCCAAACCCGCGACGGAGGAAGACACTGAAACAGATGCGGACACGGGGCCCTTTCTCTCCGTCGAATCCACAAGGCCCGACAGTTTCTCAACTTTTATCGGTCTTCATTAGGCAGTGGTTCGGGGTCCAGGGCTATGCAAGGCGAGCGCCTCAGCTCTAATGGGTGCATCATCTGAGGAGGCAGGGCTGGTGTTGAAGCGGTGCCGGAGGAAGCGGAGGAGGAGGTATTCTGGACACCGACGTTTTCTGGAGGTCCCTGCCTTTGAAAGTGGTTGGCGCGAATTTGAGGCTGAGGAGGAAGATGAGAAAGATCAGTTTGCTAGTGCCCTCGACCAGAGGCTTGGGAAATCAAGGCTCCATCTCTACATTGAGTGCTTGGATGCTCCTTTTCATCCAATCATGATCCATAACATCGCATTAAAGGCATCAAAACTGAACATAACAGTTACTTGGGTGGCACCCTACTGGATCCCCGGTACAAAACAAAACAACAGCACTTTTTCTTCCCACCATCAAATATAGAGTAAAAAATGCAGGAAATGGAGACCTTGTGTCTGGAATTGGCTATACGTGGAACGTACTGTGTTTGCCCTCTAAGTTTGGCCTCAGTCAAGAATGGTGGATTCTGTGTCTAGCTGGTTGCCTTCTTGTTCATGTTTCCTGTTTCCTGCTTTTATAGCTCTTCAAGCCTGTTGCTAATTGCTTGAGTATTGTGTCCTAGCCTACTGCTTTGCTTACTAAGTCCTCTCGCCTAGGGACTCACCTTCCAGTCTGTTCCTCTCACTGCAGTTAACCCTGCAAACTGAGACACCTGTGACCGCATTCGCCTAGTCTCTGAATATCCTCGCCTTGGATCCTTGCATTTCACTGTTGCTTCAAGCATCAAGTCTCCAGTGCCCTTTTTCATTGTGTTTGTATCCATTAGCCCTGCCATAGGATTACTGCTTTACACATCCGTATCGTTAACTGGATACTCAAAGCCTAAAATGGAGTACCGCTGGGGCTGGGGATGCTCGTTGTCAAGCAGGCTACAGACTACTGTGGTCTAATATTGCGCACAGAGATGCAGGCGTAGAAAATGAAATGTGAAGCTTTTGAAGGCTGACCTCCCAAACATCCAAGTTATGGACAAGCATTTAAGACTACGTGGGACCCATGCAGACATATTGACCGTGATACTACAACTTTGGAAATTCTAAGCGTATGGAACCAACCCAATTGGTGCTGGTAGTGAGCCCCTGATTTGCCCCATTTAGATTTAGCGGAGACCGCGACAAGTTCGGGGTTCCTTACCCAATAATTTTGCAGATTATACTTTGACGCAAATCCAACACAGTTTTATTCGGATAGGTCTTAGGCCTGCTATGCTTCATAATGCTATTGACACACAAATCATTTGCATGGGCTAGCCCCTTGAATGAGGGTACACAAGACGCCCGTTTGCTTTCTTTGAATCACCTGGAGGATTTCATTGACGCTATGAGTCAAATGTTTGCGATCAATCGCTGGTGTTACTGCATAGGAAGCAGCATTCCTTAGGGGTTGCGTTTTGGGCAAAAGCTCTTGACAGTAAATATGAATGGAATTCATGAGGTTTGCAATCTCGACACCATTGGACGAATGACGCTGCATAAGAGGTATTTTTTAGAAAGGGACTATGCAGCTCATTAAAAGCACAGAACTTGAAAGTGCTGAGGCTACACTTAGGTTATTGATGCTTCATTCAATCACTGCATTCGAGTTTATCAGATATGATACCCAGGTACAGCTGTTCCTGAATGACGACAAGAATAATGGGCATACTTTAGACTATGATTACCAAGCAGACCCGTCTGTTCCCGTCTCTTTTCCCAAGGAACCCCAGGGAAGAACTGCAGGAATCAGGAAGGGAACCTATGCAAGTAGATACTATAGTAAGACGTGAGAGCGATCGGACAGAAGAGAGCATCGGCTTCGGGAAAGTTTATGATTCTTCTGTGGGAAGGTATGACCACTTACTTATCAACTGCCCTAGACAAACCAAGGAGTTTAGTGGCAGCCATTATGGATTTGACTGCTCAGAGGAGAATCCATTTGCTTCAGAGACAGATTGATCTGAGAAAGTGTTATCCACATTCCTATCTCTTCAGTGGCGCATCATATTTATTAAAGAGACTAAGACTTCATTGCTTCCTTCCTATTAAATTCCTGGCTAAATCTCTGTGGGTTTCCACCTCGGCTATGGTGGACTCTGGGGCCAAGTGGTTTGCGATAATTTTTATGGACCTGTCCTTTTGCTCAAAAACATGGGGTTAAAAATCAGAGAAGACTCTCACCAGTGGAACATGGTACAAAACATTGGAACGTAGATGGATCTCCACTGAGCTCTGGGCATGGAATCAGATGACGGAACCACCTGATAGTAATTATGAGGCCTTCCCAACAGACATGAAGTACTGTCGTTTCTATTAAATCTCTTCTCCACATCTTTCCCCGTCTTCATGGTTTTCCATGGTTGCAAGCACACGATCCAAGTGATTAACTGGGGAAACCAAGGGATAAGCTTCAAGCGGGGATGGCAGCTTTCAACTGCTATTACCGAACAAAGCACCTGAAGACCCAGCTCAAGACAAAGAATCAATAGAGCTACCGTCAGTATACAAGGATTTGCGGACTGGTCGGCAGTAAACAAGAATGCAGACTAGCTTCCCCCACCACCGACCCTCTGATTGCACCATAGAAATCTGCTTCCGGGTAGCTCCTATACTTTTCGGACAATGTTATGTCTATCCTTGGCAACCTCTGGTCCGAACTAAAAGCCTCAAAGGATTACACAGAAGAATCTGGTTGGGTTCATTACTCCATCTTCTCAACCAGCAGGAGACTCACATATCTTTGTTTAAAAAGAAATATGGTTCTTGAGACCTTGTTATGATTATAGAGAATTAAACAAATTACCGTTCAGTACGTTATCATCTACCATGATCCCCGAGCTTCTGGAAAGAGTGCGACATGCAAATTTTTTTTTCCAAATTAGATACAGGCGCCTTAAATTGTTCATTTCATATCGGGGCGACTGAATGGAATGCAGATTTTAGGGTCACGTATACGGGCAGTTTGATATTGGTGTTATGCATTTTGGCCTCCCAACCATTGGTAATGCCCCAGCACATTACACACAATCTAAGTCTATGAATCTTTAGAGACCTCTGGACGGGTTCATAGTCATCTACGGACCAACCAAATTATTAGAATTTTCTCCAACTCAATGGAAGAACCCACCATAAGACATTGAAACTTTTCTAGAACGTTCTGAGAGAAAACCATCTCTACATCAAGATTGAAACTTGTGAATTCCATCAGACCGAGATCCAAATTCCTTGGCTATGTTATTTCTCCTCATGGGTCTACAAAATGGACTCTAGCAAAATTTAAAGTCCAATAGCTAGACTGGGTACTCCCAGAATACATAAAAGATGTTAACGTTTCATAGGTTTTGCCAAATTCTATAAGATGCTTCATTAAGAATTTCCCCGGAAATAATCTCTCAATCACAAAGATGATAAGAAGAGAAATGCTTTTGTTTGGTCTCCACAAGCACACGAATCCTTCTCCTTTCTAAAGGCCAAGTTCACTACGCCACGTATTAATTCATCCTGACCCAGGGAACGCACATTCAATTGTGCGAGTCGGAATGCTGTACAAGGACTGGTCGATTGGGGGCATATTCTATCTCAGAGAATGGAGACAAGAGCCTTTTACATCCCTTGTGCATTTTTCTCCGACGTTATCTCACCTGTGAGAAGAATTATGATGTGGGAATAACGAAAATATTAGCGATTGTCGCTGCCTTAAGGAATGGGAGACACCATCTTCAGGGATCCTCGCAGCAAATAATTGTTCTTTATGACAACAGTAATTTGGAATTCGTGAGGATCTGGCAAGTGTCTATCTCCCCGCCAAGCTCGTTGGAGTCTTTTTCTCAATCAATTTAATTTTGTAATATCATACAGGCCGGATCCCGTAACGGCTAACGGCGGATGCTCTGATCATGAATGGTTCTCGATGATTCCACTCCTTCTATTCCGCTCAAAACTAATTGTCCCTGAGTCTACTGTAGTGGGAGTAATTCCATAATAAAGACTTGTTAAGGAAAATAAGAGAGGTTATGGCACGAATACATTTTGTGACTCAAACCACCATAGATGATGTGTGTTTAGTCCTCAGAACAAGGATTGGACCCAACGGGCAGCGCTATTACATAACCCAAAAAAGTAAAGGACTGAAGATCCTGAGACCCTAGCATGATTCTAGATGCTGGGCACAAAGGAGTGCAGAAACTCAGGAATTTCTATCAACCGATTTCTTTTGGTGGCCCTCATTATTAACAGGATGTAAGGAAGTATGTGACATCATGTTGACGTTTGTGCCCGATGCAAGACTATCACAGTTCTCCACCACGGTTTATTTACAGCCTTTTCCGAGTACCCTCTCGTCCCGGGGTTATATTTTCCATGGACATTATACGTAGATCCTGCCTACCTCTAAAGAGTAAAAATTCTATTAACGTAGTTGATGGACCGGCTCACCAAGGCTGACATTTCATCCCATGTCACCGGTCTTCCACTCTGCAAGGGGCATGCTTGACCTCATAATTCAGAATGTGTTCGCCATCATGGAGTTCCTGATGGAAGGTTGTGATCTCAGATCGCGGTTGGTTCAATTTACTTCAAAATTTTGGTGGGCGTTTTGCTCAGGCACTGGACATCGCATATTCTAAATATATCAACACAACCTTTCTCCAAAACTATCTAAATGGACAGACTGAACGCACAAATCAGGACCTGCGAACAAGTACTTGCTGATGCTATTTTGTCACCATACAAGATGACTGGGTTGATATTGCTCCCTGTGGACTGATTTTCATACCAACTATTCCCAAATATGCCTCACACCATAAAAACTCCTTTCTTTGCAAATTTGGGATACCATCCAAAATATTCCTTAGATTCCCTGCTGTTCCACAGATTCCAGCTGCCGCAGAGAGGATCTCTGCCCTTACAAGCAAAATTGCAATATTGAAGGAAACAACTAGAGAGGGCTCAAGAAAACTACAAGAAGATGCAGATAAACGTCGAAGACCAGCAACAAATATATTTAAAGTGGGGACGACCCAATACTAGAAACCACACCCTACACAAAGAACCCGGGGGTTAAGGTATGGCTGTCTACCAGAATTTGTAAAACTTCGAGTTCCCCTCACCATAAACTGGGACAGAAGTTTGTCGGGACCAAAACCATGAAAAAGACAGCTCGTCGGGACCATATAAGATCCATCAATATAAATCTGTCCAGTAAGCTGTTCGGGCTCAAACTCCCACCATCTATGAAGATCCATCTGTATTTCTTGTGTCTTTCTAAAGCTTGCCGTCGTCCAAACCATTTTCCAGGTTGTTGTTCACCTCCTCCTGATGCGTGGAGATTATGGGCAAGAAATGTTTGTTGTGGAGCGTAACAACCGAATCCTGGGACTCTTGATTTTCAGGACTCCAGCCTACATATACCTCATTAAGTGGCCAAGGTTATGGGCCCGAAGAAAATTTGTGGAAAACCAGTGAGAACATCAATGCTCCTCGGACCGATAAGACAATTATCAATAGACATCCGGGGAGACCGAAGTCAGGTATGTCCAGAGGCCGCTGTTGAGAGCTTGGAAAGTTATGTCAGGAATCTAATGCTATACGTGGATCTTAATAACTGTGTTTGCCCTTAAGTTTGCCTATCAGTCAATAAGTTGGTGAATTGTGTCTCAGTGGTTGCCATCTTTTTTACTGTTTCCTGTTCCGGCTCTCTATATATATCGCAACGCTAGCACGTGTGGCTCCTTTGTCGCAGTATTGTGTCCTAGCTTCCTGCTGTCGCTTACAGTCCCTCATGCCCATAGGGTAGACTACTTCAGTCTGTTACACTATTCTAATCTGGTTCTACGCAAAAACCCTGAGACAACCTGCTGTAACCGCTCGTACAGTCTCTGTTAATCTCGACTTTGATCCGTGCCTTCACCTGTTGCTTCTAGATCAAGTCTCAGTGCCTCTTTGTGTGTGTATCATAGCCCTGCCTTTGGATTATCAAGATCTATTACACACCTAGTATACGTAACACCTTGCTGAATGATCAATTGGAGACACTGTTCGTCTGCTTCACGTTCCCTTCAAAAGTCACGGTGGCATCAACCGTCAGCGAAGTGACCAGCAGTAGAGTGTCATGCAGCCGCAGGGGAAGCAGCTGCAGAGGGGCAACTGTGGCAGGAAGCCTAAAGGGTGACCTATGGCAATCTTTATTTACCACTCACAACGCATGTAATGTTGGGACACATACAACCACAAAGAACAGCTTAAAGAATCATGGTGCACGGACTATATGCATCTCAACACGATTGTTTTGGATGTGTTCAGGCCCTATTGTCTTCTGGGTATCCAAAAATGGGATGTTTGGCCCGAGCTCGTTGCCAACGCCTCAGAGGTGTTGTTCTGCCAGCAGCAGCGTCGTATCTGAGTGGATCTTCAGCACAGCTCGAGGAGTCATTACAGACCAACGCATTGGCTTTCCACAGATATGTGGATTCGAATTTGATTTACATCAAGATGAATCAGCTGATCTCTGATGATGTTGTGGCCACCAATTGCCGGAGAGTCTCAATTAGTTGCCGGTCTACTTTCACACTCCTCATTCAACAGAATTGGTCCTTTGAAAATTTTTTTAAATGATCATTTCTTACTGCAATTTTTTTCTCTGTTCCCAAAAGTTTTTTTTGCTGGTTTAGTATGAGGAGACTGTAAAGACACCAAGCTTCATGACTCAAAACCGTATTCAATTACTAACTTCATCTTCTTGAATTTTTCGCTTTGGTCAATGGTTTTGGGGTAATGTAGCTGTGAGATACAGCATTAAATCTTGGGATCCTTTGGAACTGAAATGAGGAGATTCTAAGTGGGCATTTCTCCCTAACAATTTCTAACAGTGGCTGAGTAACGTCCTTTTTATTATTTTTTGAGTTCATGCTGCTTTGAAATGCACAGCATATTCTACAGGTCCTATTATATAAATACAAAAATTGTTGTCTAACAGACATTTGTTCTTCATCACTTGTCAAAAGTGGCTCAAAGGGTCATGTTTTGAAATTTTTGGGAACATGTTTGCTTGTGATGTGAAAATGCAAGTATACTAAAGGTCCTATTGTTAATCATAGTGGTTGTTCTTAACAATTGTCAGAGTGGCTCAGGGTGGCATGGTGCTGTCAGAATCAGGAATAGGTTGGACAATGTTAATGGACACATATTGGCAAAATGACTTGTTTTTTGAAGAATCCTAACTTCAGCCTAGCAATCCCTGTAGTGAGAAAAATCCCATTTAAACTTTTTAAAAAAAAGGAAAAAAGATTGGTGGGATTCCATTATTTTAAAATGTTTTTTTGAATTAACTACAAAAAAAACTGGCTTTTACAAATAGTGTCCAAATAATTCCTCTGAATTGTCAAGGGGGAAAGGGAAAGACTGACGATGTAGTTCCCCAGGACGATTTTTCAAGTCCCTTAAAAAAAGGTGGTTGAAAGCTCCTTTTTCTGGCCTTTTTAAATTGGGGGTGACAGGTTAAATGTCATACTGTGGAAGAATAGGTAAGTCTTGCCCAAAGTTCGCAAAATTGTGGTTGAAAGACCCCTTTTTACGGCACTTTTTAACTGGGGGTCATGCGGGTTTGGGGGGTCTTGTGGGGGCCCGGACAGAAATGTCAAGTCCAGTTAAACAAAAAATGGTGGTTGAAAGAACCCCTTTTCCCCAGATTTTTAAAACTGGGGGTCAACGGGTTAAGGGCATAGTGGTACAGAAAGGTATGTAAATTGCCCGTTAACTAAAAAATGGTGGTTGAAAGACTCCTTTTTTCCGGACTTTTTAATCTGGGGGTCGGGAAGGTTTAAGGTCATATGGGTAAAAACGGGTATAGTCTATGTCCAGTTCAACAAAAATGGTGTTCAAAGACCCTTTTTCGGATTTTTAAATTGTGGGTCAGGGTTTAAGGTTTGCTGGGCGGACAGGATAGTCAATGTCCGTTCCCAAAAATTTTTAAAAGATTTTTCAAATAATCTGCCTTTGGCACTTTTTTATTTGTGGGTTACAGGTTTAAGGTCATGCTGTGGTACAAGACAGGGATAGGAATTTGGCTGTTGGGGTTGCCTAAAAATGTACACTTTTCCATTTGACTTTTTGTGGATGTTTTAAAAACCCCTTCCTTCTCCATCCCCGTTTTTGTGTAAAAAAAAGAAGGTGTTGTTTCCTCTTTCCCCTAAAACTTTAATGGTCCCTCGGGGACAATCTATTTGACTATTGGAAAATTTTCTTTAAAATTGACGATATCAACTTTTCCCCACCCGATGACGATAGTCGATTAAAAACGCTCATCACTAGTTAAGACCCAATAAACCCTACAAAAAAACATACCCTAAAATATTTTATCCCAAAAAGTAAATTTTGTGAAATCAAAATGTAAAATTATTAATAAAAAAACAATAAAAAGGGAAACAAAGGGGGAGAGAAACAAGGAAAAAACAGATATGTAGAAAACAATAGAACCCAAAATCAGCATTCCCTTTTCCCTTTAAACTGCGCATGTCGAGAACTCAACCCCCCGCGGAAAGGGCCCTTTCACCGCTATATTTAAAAGGGCCCTTACATAAACAAACGGTTTAAAACCAGGTGCACCCAACACAGCAAGTTGTGCATGCACATTTCTGACAATGCGTCTAAGCTGAAAAGTTTCACCCGAATAAAATGATACCCAAAGTAAATACAGAACCTTAAAAGAATAAAGAGAGGGGGCAATGTAACAAATTTTCCTCCCGCAAACCCTTTGGCCCCTGTGGGTCACCACCCCTTCCCCCTCAGCGCTCAGGGGCCATTGGCCTCCAGGTCACTGCACCCCCTCTTGGGTTTTCCTTTTTCCCACCTTTTCTGACCCCCCCTCCTTCAGTGTTTATTCTCCGGGGTTTTAACCTTTCCCCCTCCCTTTCCCCTTGCTGTTGGGTTTCCCCAGGGGTCGGTTCTAGGCTCCTCTCCCTTTTTTTCCCCCTCTACCCCATCCCCAAAGGGCAAACCATAAGCAGATTTTGGCTTCCCGTAACCCTCTCATGCTGTGACACTCAACTATACAAAAAAAGAAATCCCCTGCTGCTTACCCCCTTTCTCTTCAAACCATTTGGGTTTGAGTTCAATTTTTTAAAATCCTAGCTTGGTTTTTGATGTAAGACAGTTTACCCGCATGGAGAGCTTCCCCGTCCTGGCTCAGGTCCAAGCAAAAAACTAACCCTAGTAAGGGGGATCAAGGACCGGAGTGGGGCGGAAACGTGTTACGTAGCGTTTAAAAACGCAACCATTTAAAACTGTCCTGTTTGTGATATCTAGTGGAAAAAAGGGCTATGGATGAAAATAAACCCCTGGGTTATCCCCGTTTTAAAAGGGAGTTTTTTGGGATTTGAAACCCCCTATACACCCTTTCCCCCCGGGGACATCACTCCTGCCTAAAAATAAAAAAAAAACCATTTTACTTTTTTGTCCCCCTGCTCTGGGCATCATGTCCCCCCCCTCTTTTCCCTTTTGAAACAAAAACCCCACTAAAACCGAACTTTTTGTCTTTTCCCCTATCTTCTAACCAAACCCCACCCTGCTAATTTTTTGTCTCATGGGGGGGCACCACCCTAAATCCCAGGGAACAGGCCCCCTGTCTTGGGGTCATACTAGTTTCCCTGATCTGTTTTTCCCACCCCTCATACCCAAATTTCCCTTTCCCTTTGCTCCTGTCATCTGCACCTCAAGAGCATCTCCAAAATCCGTACATTTTTCACTGTGGAAACAGGTCAAACCCTCATTGTTGCTCTTATTCATTCTCGTCTTGACTACTGCAACTCCCTACCTATCGGTCTCCCTCTCTGCAAACTCTCCCCTCTTCAATCTGTCCTGAATGCAGCAGCCAGACTTGTCTTTCTTTCCAGCCGCTATACTGATGCCTCTACCCTGTGTCAGTCACAGCAATGGTTGCCCATCCAGTACAGAATACAACATAAACTCAGCACTCTCACCCATAAATCTCTCCACAGTGCTGCACCCGCCTACATTTCCTCTCTCATCTCTCCGCTCTGCTGATGATATCAGATTACATTCCTCAATCATCCGAACCTCCAATGCCCGTCTCAAAGATTTCACACGTGCTGCACCAATTCTCTGGAACATGCTACCGCGGGCGATCAGGCACACTCACAACCCTCACAGTTTTCAGAGGGCCTTAAGAACACATCTTCTCAATCTGGAATATCAAGATCCCAAATTGCTATCCCCCACCTGCTATCACACCTATCTGTCACTCCCAACACTAGGGCACTCACAGGCACTTATCTGTATATAGATGTACTGTCAGGGTGGCATGGTCACCCAACTTTTATGTATAAAACCTCCTATTTATGTAACATGGCTGGACCATTGTAAACTGAGCACTTCTTAACCCTTCGTCTCACCCATACACCATAATTGATTGTAAGCTCTCACGAGCAGGGTCATCACACCTTGGATCTCATCTGTAAGTTCTTTTAATGTGTAATGTCTGTATGTATACCCTCTAAATTGTAAAGTGCCGTGGAATATGTTGCCACTATATAAATTAAGATTTTTTTTATTATTATTATTTTTTAAATGAAAAGAACAATGTCACCATAATCCGTCTGTTGGGACCGAATCCGCATTAGCAATTAGGGTGAACCAATGGACTGGATAATCTCTTCAAAAACATAATATAAGCATAATATATTAAGCATAAATTACAGACATCATGATTTATTCAAACATTAATAAAACAGAAAGTTGTCTCCACCTCCCTGGCTCCACATGTCAAAGAATCTCTAAAAAAAACAAGAATAATAAACATACAAAAAAATAGCATACACTATGGAAAATACCAACTACATACCGTAGATGGAATCATCTTATATTGCATAAAATAATAAAGTTGACATTAAGACCATAAGGTTTTAAAGGATTAAGCCTGAAAATCTACTGCAATTCACGATTTTTTAAAAGGGTAATACGATCACCTACTCTTTTAGGCATAGTGATGTGATCCACAACCATAAATTTCAAATCTCTTTCAGAATGACCAAAATCAGCATGTGTTTAGATACTGGAAGATCTTGTCATTTTTTACATATAGAGTGTCTTTGGTTATTCAACCAAGTGCGCATGTCATATCTTGTTTCTCCTACATAAAGTAATTGACATGGGCACCATAACACATAAATCACCCAATCAGAATAACAGGATAAAGAATATTTAATTTTAAATTCCTTAGCGGTAAGAGGATGTTTAAACATAGACCCCTTACATATCAATGGACAGTTAACACAATTCAAACATGGAAAACTACCAACTCTGGAAGATGTCAAAGATGGTTGAAAAGATTTTTTAGTTGAAACCATAGATGTAATAAGTTTATCACGAAGATTTGGGGGTCCACGATAAGTATAAAGTGGAGGAGTCTGAAACTCTAATATATCCAAGAAACTAGATTTAAGAATGGACCAATGTTTCCTGAAAATATTACTAATAGAATCAGTAGCTTCATTATAAGTGGAGACAAATACAGATCTTTTTGTTTCTTGCCTTTTGGTTGGTAACAAGGTCTGTGCTCTATTGAGTGTACGAACGCGATTATCTTGAGAATTCAATAATACAGAGGAGTATCCTCGATCACCAAATTTTTCAATCATATCGGCTAAAGAGGATTAAAAATTTTGATCATCTTCTAAAATCCTTTTAACCCTAAGCATCTGACTATAGGGTAAGGATTTTATCATAGATCTAGGATGGAAACTGGTAAAATGTAGTAAAGTATTTTTATCCGAATGTTTACCATGCAATGTAGTTGTCAATCTGTTATCCACTACAGTGACAATAGTATCCAAAAATTGGATAGATTCCAAGGAATAAGTTAAGGTAAATTGAAGGTCCTCATCAATAGAATTCAAATACGAATTAAATAAATTGCTTAACAGACCCTGTCCATTTAAGGAAGATGTCGTCTATGTTTCTCCCCACCCCAGAATACTCTTGAAGTATTGGGGAACATATACAAAGTCCTCTGCGGATTGGGTCCCAACGGATGGATTTTGGTGATATTGTTCTGTTCCTTTAATTAGGGATATGTAAAATTGTCCCCCTCTCCTTTATTCTATAATGGTTCTAGTATTACGTTGGTATCATTTTATTCTGTGCACTTTTCAGCTTAGACGCATTGTCAGAAATGTGCATGCACAACTTGCTGTGTTGGGTGCACCTAGGTATCCACGATCACTATGCTATGCATCCTTGTTACTATAGACGCGTGTATAGACTTCCGCTGATGAGTTTCGGTCATGTACAGTTTGAAGCATGGAATGCTGCACTTTGGTTCTATTGTATCTACATATCTGCTGTTTTCCTTGTTTCCCTTGTTATATGTTTTATATTAATCATGTACATTTTGATTATCACTAAATACTGTTGATCAATATTTTATGGTATGTTTTTGTATGGTTATTGGGTCTTAACATACTATATGATTCACTTTATTGGATATTATGTAATTTTTTTATATACAATGCATCTGATTGATACTTAATTTGCTCGATTTTTACTCGATTTGCTCACTTGTAACACTGCTTAACAAAGGCTCCATGAAGGGGTTGAAACGTCGCTGATTATCATGGAGGAGTAAACCACCATTGACTGATTTTGTATATGTATAATGTAAAGAGGCTCAAGGAGTCATTGTGGACTACAGATACGTGTCACCGAGATATCTATTCTCGGTGAAATAAAAACCAGCACTGCACTGGTCTGGGGAAGGAGTGTATAAGAGCACAGCACTGCACTGGTCTGGGGAGGGAGTGTATAAACCGAACCCTGACCACTCACTCTACCATTTGATCTGGGGTGCATACCTTAGGTGGCAGCCACTTTTTCACCAAATGTAGTAAGTCTAAGACCTTGGGCTTTTGCCGGGGCTATGTACCCAGTGGTGTACCCGTTGTGGCTGGACCACCAAGGCGACCCAGAGCCGTGCTAGGGTCTCTGCTTTTAACTTTGCGTTCTCCTTGGTGTCCTGCCTTGCGAGGTCATAATAGGCCTTCTGGAGTTCCCCAGATAGGTATGGGGCCAGTGCCTTGGCCCATCGATTTTGGAGTAGCTTTTCTTTGTTTGCCAGCTGCTCAAACCCGGTGAGGAAGTACTCTATATCATCCTCAGGTGTCATTTTCTGCATATCCTCCCTCACGCGCCTTCTGGCACTACATCCATTATCGGTTTGGAACAGACTCAGCAATTTTCTGAAACAGACGGTTGTTTGTTTCCTGCTGAGCATGCATAGCTTCTCTATGAGCCTGCATTGCCTCTGTATGGGTTTGTTGTTGCTGTGTATTAGCTTGCTGCTGCTGGAGGTTTGCATGCACCAAGGGCGACATGTATGAATGGGGCTGCACCAGAAGTCTGGTGTCTTTTCAGCCGAAGACTATCACAGCCCCGTTCACTATATTTTTAAATGGGTGCACTCCAGTATCAGGCACATAGATAGCATAAACACTCCAGTATCAGGCACATCACAGAGCGCCCGCTACACTTTGTAATGCACCTAAGACAGGGGGGGGCATGCTGGAGGCGTGTCACACTACAACCGTACGAAGCTACACATTTATAGCTTCAGTACAACAAATCAAGGCGCATTACTGCTGGAACAGGTAAACCACTTTAAAAGTGGTTTATCTGAGCCTGAAATGTCGCTTTTGCACTAAAATGCGCCTGATTTATGACCCGCAGTAGACCGAGTTCATAGATTCGGGCGCATTCTACACTGGCTCTGCCAGCCCTAAGATCAGGGCTGGAACAGAGCCAATGCCAAAGGGGGTCCCATGGGAGATTAATTGTTGGAGGTGTCAAGCCCCGGGTCATATGCAGGCCCTATGTCTCCTAGCTACAGAACCTATGGACTGCTCAGCGGGCCTGCGGTCTTCCTTTTTGCGCAAATGACAGGCTGATGAGGTACCACATATCTGCTAGCTTTGGGATTTTTGGACTCGGGAAGTCTAGTCATTCTCCTCTCATCTTCTGTTCCTCATGTGGTGGACCCAGGGGAGAACTTGGGTGTCACAGCAAACCTATTAAACAATTTTTTCTCCACTGTATTCAGCAAGGAAAATGACCTTCCTATTGATGAGCAGAGGGATGGGGTAAACCCAACTTAAATTTTTCTTGTCTAACCCAGTAAGAAGTGCAGCTCCATCTTAAGATGATTAAAATAGACAAATCACCAGGTCCTGATGGTATACACACCTGTGTCCTAAGGGAGTTAAGTAATGTCATAGATAGTCCCCTATTCTTAATATTTATGGACTGTATAATAACGGTGTATGTCCCAAAGGATTTTCACCTAGCAAATATGGTGACAATATTAAAAAAGGGGTCAAAAAGTGATCCTGGAAACTATAGGCCGGTAAGTTTAACCTCTGTTGTAGTTAAAATGTTTGAAGGTTTTCTAAGAGATGGTATCCTGCAGTATCTCACTGAAAATAAATGTATAATGCCATTCCAACATGGGATTATGAAGGATCGGTTCTGTCAAACTAATCTCATCAGCTTCTATGAAGTTAGTTCTAGACTAAATCGGGGTGTGACATTGGAAGTCATATATTTAAATTTTTCTAAAGCATTTAATACTGTACCACATAAAAGGTTAATTAGTAAAATGAGAATGCTTGGACTGGTGGAAAATGTTTGCAAGTGGGTAAGCAACTGGCTCAGTGATAGAAAACAAAGGGTGGTAATTAATGGTACATACTCAGATTGGATCCCTGTTACTAATGGGGTACCACAAGACAATATTGGGCCCTATACTCTTTAATATTTTCTTTAATGATCTCACACATGTATTGCACAGTAGAATATCGATCTTTGCAGATGATACTAAGCTCTGTAAAGTAATCGACACAATAGAGGATAATGTGATGTAACTAAGGGATCTGGGTAAGTTGGAGACCTGGACAGAGAAATGGCAGATGATGTTTAACACAGATAAATTCAAGGTTATGCACATCGGGAGGAAAATTCCATTACATGATTACATGTTAAATGGAAAAACACTGGGTAAAAGTGACATGGAGAAGGATTTGGGAATCCTGGTGGACAGTAAAGTTTACTGTAGCAGCCAGTGTCAGGCAGCAGGTGCCAAGGCAAATAGGATCATGGGGTGTATTAAAAGGGACATAGATGCACATGATTAGAACATGATTCTCCCATTATACAAGTCACTGGTTAGACCACACATGGAATATTGTGTACAGTTTTGGGCACCAGTTCACAGGAAAGACATTTTAGAGCTTGAACAGATACAAAGGCGGGCAACAAAAATAATAAAAGGACTGGGTGGACTGCAATACTCAGAAAGATTAGCAAGATTAGGGTTATTTAGCATAGAGAAAAGATGGCTTCGGGCGGACATAATAAATATGTCTAAATATATTAAAGATCAATATAGAGCTCTCTCTCTCAAGATTTATTTATACCCAGGACTGTATCCAGAGCAAGATGGCATCCTCTACATATTGAGGAAATAAAGTTTCTACATAAACATAGAAAGGAATTTTTTACTGTAAGAGCAGTGAGACTGTGGAACTCTCCCCAAAGGAACTTGTCATGGTAAATTTCAGTAACAGATTTTTAAAAAGGGTCTGGATGCATTTCTAGAGCGTAATAATATAACAAGTTATAGTGACTAGGATTCTGGAGAAGGGGCGTTGATCCAGGGATCTAATCTGATTGCCAGATAGGAGTCAGGAAGGAATTTTTTTCCTTAAAATGAGGACAATCGGCTCCTACCTCATGGAAATTTTTGCCTTCCTCTGGATCAACACTTTAGCAAAATAGGCTGACTGGATGGACGTATGTCTTTTTTCGGCCTTACAAACTATGTAACTATGTAACATGTTTCTATGGGGATACAAAAATTTACCCACAGGCCCAGGTGACCACAGAGTCAGACCTAGGCTCTCCATTCCATCAGGTGGGAATGGTACCTGACTTGAGGCATGATATGTGTCACGGCTGCAGTCACTCCAACTTACCCAGCCACGCGCCTGGCTGTCCATTGCTGGTCGCAGCCCCTATTTAAAGCCTGCCCCTTCCTGTGCCCAGCGCCGTATCTTTAGTGCCATTAGCCTACTGAGAAAGCGTTCCTGAAGTCTTGTTCTGATTACCGTGTACCGTACCGTTTGCCTCCGTTCCTCAACCACGAATCTTGCTTTAACCTTCCTAAAGCCTGCCTTACGATTTTGGGGCGTTTTTTTCCGTTTAAATAGGGTAGGGCTATTTAGTCATGGTGTAGGGTCAATTAGGGTTAGTTATTTTCTGTTTTTTAATGTGTGTGTCTATTGTCTAAGTGTCATAGGTACGGTTATATCTTTTTATTAAGTAAAATATTAAAGGTTATATTTTAGTCTTTCCCTATCTGTTTAGTTTTGTATTTACTAGGGAGCAGCTTTGACTTGTTGTAGGTCTTTTTCTGTTTTCTTACGATTTTGTACCACGCTTCACCTCGGCTGCCTCCACAAGCAAGTTACGACAGGGGTAGCGACCTGATAGACTCCCAGCGCAGCAAGTCCATCCCGCTTTGCGGCGGGCTCTGGTGAAAACCGGGACCTACTTAGATTCCGCTCCCTGGCGCGGCTATTGCCATCACTTGCGGTGGTGACAATATGATAATTGGGCGTGAGTGTCCCCTGTTCTGGGCTCTGTGGGAAAAGGAAGTACCACCAGACCAATCACACTGCTAGGACCACCCAATGATTTCAGGTGGTGAGATAGTTCTGGAGTTTCCCTTTACTGTCCTAGTGGTGGAAAATGGGGAGGAGTCGCCCTCTAAAAAAGATTTCCCAGATTTAAGGAAATTTTGGTACGGCCTTTTGAAACTTTTAAGAGAAGCTTGGAATAATGTAGTGGTCCTGAATTGGGGACCCCAGGAGCCCAATTGAGACAAGAGGTACCCACATTTTGTTGTGAATGGAGAGCTCTTCTATCAGGTAACAAAAGTCAAGAAGGAGTTTTAGAACAGCTTGCAGTGCCCACGTCCTGTTAGCATAAAGTGATGGACTTGGCACATGCTCATGTGTTAGGGGGACACTTAGGGACAGATAAAACCTGAGAGAGAATTCTGCAGAAAGTATACTGGCCGGGCTGCCACAGGAAAATCCAACATTATTGTAAGTTCTGTCTTGTCTTCCAATTGACCTCTTCTGTAGCCCACTTCCGTAGTCCTCTGGTTCCACTCCCAATCATAGAGGTATCATTTGAAAGAATTGCCATGGATTTGATAGGATCCTTAGTAAAGTTTGCAAGAGGCCACCAATACATTCTGGTGGTAATGGATTATGTAACCCATTACCCAGAGGCCGTACCTTTATCAAAAAAAAAAAAGCATTTCTGCTACTTAGAATACATGAAAAATTTTAAGGTTCATAGTTCACATTTTTGATCAAAACTGTTAAAGCTCACCTGCCAATCAACAAGGCGACCTCAATACAAGTGGAAAACTACTCTATTGTTACCCCTCTTGGTGCCTATTCAGACTTCCACATTTCAAAGAGAGAAGATTCCAGCTACAGGCTACTCTGCATTAATGTAAAAGCCTGTGCAGGTGGGTGGAGTGCAAAAAAACCTAAGAGGGGGGCAGTAACTTTCCCATACATACAGTCTAGAAAACAATATTTGGTCTGCACATCCAAAAAATATCTTTGGAAAAAATTAACGTAGGTGCATACTGGTTTGGCAGTAACATACAAACATAATCCAATATCAGCAGCACACTACTAGCACTGAAAATCTATGAAAAAACATTTCTGCTACTTAAAATACATGAAAAATTTTGAGGTTCTTAGATCATATTTTTGATCATAACTGTTTAAGTTTAATAGTTTAAGTTAATAGTTTTTTAGTGCTAGTAGTGTACTGCTGATATTGGATTGTGTTTGTGTGTTACTGCCATACCAGTGTGCACCTATGTTAATTTTTTTTTCAAAACTTTTTTGGCTGTGCAGACCAAATATTGTTTTCTAGACTGTATGGATGAGTGGCTGCCCCCTCTTTTTTTTATGCACTCCATTCACCTGAACAGGTTTTTAAATGAATGCAGAGTAGCTTGTAGCTGGAATCTTCTCTCCCTGAAATGTGGAAGTCTGAATAGGCACCAAGAGAGGTAACAATGCAGTAGGTTCCCACCTGTATTGAAGTCACCTTGTTGGTTGGCAGGTGGGCTTAAACACTTTTGTGAACTAAGAACCTCAAACGTTTTTTATGTATTCTAAGTAGCAGAAATGCTTTTCCAAAAATTCCTCTATTGTTTTTGATAGTTTTTTAGTGCTAGTAGTGTGCTGCTGATGTTAGATTCATACCTTTAAGAAAAACCTCCTAAAAAAATATTGCCAAATAATTGTTTTAAATGTTTTCATGAATGGGGATTGCCAAAGAGGTCCTAACAGACCAGGAAACCCCGTTCATGTTCAAAGTTATGAAGATCTTTGTAAAGTGTTAAAGGTCACCGAACTTCAAACCTCTGTCTACCACCCGCAAACAGATGGTCTGGTTGAGAGGTTCAACAAGACCCTAAAAGACATGGTAAAAAAAAAAGGGGTTGAGAAAGAAAGGTGGAATTGGGACCACCTTCTGCAATTTCTGCTGTTCGCAATCCTAGAGGTTCGCCAAAAATCCACTGAGTTTTTGCCCTTCAAGCTGTTGTATGGCAGGCACCCCAAGGGGCTGCTGGATGTGGCTAAAGAAACCTGGGAGAGTGAGGCCACTTCCTATATTAGTGTAATAGAGCATGTATCCCAGATGCAGGAGAAAATGGCCAAGGTAATGCCCATTGTGGAGTAACATCTTCTCCAGGCACAAAAGGCACAGGCAATAGTTCCACCCAAGTGAGACACTTTAATTTTGGAGATGGGGTACTAGTGCTAGTACCCACAGTTGAGAGTAAATTTCTGACAGGGCCCCTATGAGATTGTAGAAAAGGTAGGGGAAGTCAACTATAAAGTCTATAAGCCAGGAAGGTGAAAGCCTTATCAGGTCTACCATGTTAACCTGCTAACACCCTGGAGGGAAAGAGATCCCCCGGAGGCCGCTTGCCTCATGAACCAATTTAGGCCAGAGGTTGAGGCCGTAAAAATTGCATAGACCTCGTACTCCGCCCAAAAACAATGTAGGGAAGTACTAAAGCAGAACAGAGACCTGTTCACTGAGACCCCAGGCTTGACGAATGTGACCGAACACGAAAACCTCACGGATCCCAAGGTTCGAGTGAACCCTAGAACATATAGCATCTGGGAAGATCCAGTCGGTGAAGACCACCTTGCCAAAGACTCTTACCATAGAAACATGCTATACCAAGGTAAATAGAAAGGTCCAAAAGTGAGTGGTCCAGGCCCATCACGTTAGTACCCAAGCCCAATGGGGAATGGAGGTTTTGCAATGACTACCTTCGGCTCATTGAGGTCTCAAAAGTTGATATTTATCCCATGGCCAGGGTAGATCGAATGGTTGGGGTCCACCTGTCCATTACATCACAACCTTAGACCTCGCAAAGATAACTTGCAAAAAAGTAGGGATCGAGCGATTAGTGTCAACTAATCGCTAGTCAATCGAATAGTCGATATTGTGGCAATTATCCCTGCCGATATCCTATAGAGATTTATCGCCGATGACCATTAAGTCTATGGGAGAGGAACAACAGCTCCTACTCTTACACCCAAACAGGGAAGGAGAAGCTGAATTAACGATCACAAACAGTAAACTGGATACGTGCGAACACATCTTAGGCAAGACAAATTAGGCAACAAGAATGACAGAAAAAAAGTCACAGACTATTCACTATCCCTGTCCTGTGCCACAGCATGACCCTTAAACCAGCATGACCCACAAATTAAAAAGTACCAGAAGGCAGTATTATTTGAACCATCATATATAGTTGAACTGGACCATTGACATTCCTTTACTGGACCGCAGCATGAACCCTTAAATCTACAAGACCCAACAGATAAAAATGATCAGGAAAAAGGAGTCTTTGTAACCAACCATTTAGTTGAACTGGACAATGACTATCTCTGTCCTGGACCGCATGTCATGACCCTTAAACCTGTCAACCCACAGATAACAAGTGCTGGAAAAAGGAGTCTTTGAAGCAACCATTTTATTGCACTGGACATTGAACTATCCCTGTCCTTGACCGCGGAGCATGACCCATAAAACTACATGACTCCCCACAGATAAAAAAGTGTACTGGATAAAGGGAGTCTTTGAACAACATTTAGTTGAACCTGGACCTGGACTATACCTGTCCTGTACCACAGCAATGACCCTCAAACCTGCATGACCCACAGATTAAAAAGTGCTGGAAAAAAGAGTATTTGAACCACCATTTTAGTTAAACTGGACATTGACTATACCTATCCTTTACCACAGCATGACCCTTAAATCTACATGGCCCAGAGATAAAAAAAAGTGCAGGAAAAAGGAGTCTTTGAACCACCATTTTATTTGAACTGGACATTGACTATATCTGTCCTGTACCACAGCATGACCCTCAAACCTGCCCCATGACCCACAGATTAAAAGTGCCCGAAAAAATGGATCTTTGAAGCACCATTTTAGTTGAACTGGACATTGACTATCCCTGTCCATTACCAGCAGGCATGACCCTTAAATCTACAGTGACCCACAGATTTTTATAAAGTGCCAGAAGAAAGTATTATTTGAACCACCGTTTTAGTTAAACTGGACATTGATTATACCTTTCCTTTACCACAACATGACCTTCAAACTTGCATGACCCACAGATTAAAAAATGCAGGAAAAAGGAGTCTTTGAATCACCACTTTATTTGAACTTGACTAGACTATCCCTGTCCTGGACCGCAGCAAGACACTTAAATCTGCATGACCCACAATTAAAAAGTGCGAAAAAAGCAGTCTTTGAACCACCATTTTTTAGATGAACGGATCATTTGACTATCCCAGTCCTGTACAACCAGCATGACCATCAAACCTGCACTGACCCACAGATTAGCGAGTGCGGAAAAAAGGAGTCTTTGAACCACCATTTTAGTTGAACTGGACATTGATATACCCGTCCTGGACCGCATTAAAGACCATTTAACCTGTCTACCCACAGATTAAAAATGCCGGAAAAAAAAAAAAAAGGGGTCTTTAAAAACCATTTTAGTTGAAACGGACATTGACTATGCCCGCTCTGTACCCACAAAAAAATCAAACCCGCATGACCCACAATTAAAAGTGCCGGAAAAAAGTAGTTTTTTAAGCAATATTTTTTGTGAAATGGACCCTTGACCCAATTCCCCTTAAACCTTTTAACCCCAGCATGACCCAAAAAAAACCCCAACAGATGCCTTTATGGATCATCGCAAAAATTTTTTCAAAAAGAAATAAACTATATAAAAACAAAATCGTTTTTCCCCCCACTGCGCTGCTAGAGCTCCCTTTCTATTCTTTAAATGGTGACATTGTTCCCCCGTGACTAGTGGTGAACCCATTAAGTGTCCAAACCCAAACGTTTTTTATTTTGTTTTTGGGTAGGGCGGAATCGGCCCAAAAATATTTAAAGGCCATATCCCCATTTGTTGAAAAAAAGATTAAACGGGCCCCAAAGAACCATTAAAGTCTATGGGAAAAGGAAACCCAACCCCTTCAAACTTAACCCCAAACCCGGGGTGGAAAAAGCTAGAATTTTAACCCTCCCCCCAACATTTAAAATGGATAGTGCTACATCCTTAAGGCCCAAAACCAAATTTTTGGGGAACAAAAGTACAGGAAAAAAAACCCGACGACTAAATTTACTATCCCCTGTCTTGTTTCCACAGCATTTTTTTTTTTTAAAAAAAAAAACCCAAAAAAAAAACCTGCAAAGACCCCCCAAATTTTAAAAATGCCAAAAAGGGAGTATTATTTGAACCTCCATTTTTTAGTTTTTAACTGGACTTGACATCCCTGTCCTGGGGAAAAGCAGCATGACCCCTTAAAAACCCGTCCCGAAACCCCCAAAAATTAAAAAAATGGCAGAAAAAGGAGTCTTTCAACCTCCCTTTTTTTGTTGAACTGGCCAATTGGAAATTTCCCCGTCTTGTACCAAAAGCATGACCCTCAAACCCCCTGACCCCCAAAAATTAAAAAAAAGGGGTTTGGGAAAAAAGGGGTCCCTTTTAAAACCCCCATTTTAAATTTAAACCCGGACATTTTACTATTCCCTGTCCCTGGCCAACAATTTAGCCCCCAAAACCTTTTATGAAACCCCAAAATTAAAAAAGTGCCAAAAAAGGAGTCTTTGGGAAACCCCTCATTTTAGTTGAACGGACCCCCGGGGCTATACCTGTCCCGGGCCTCAGCCCTTGGGGCCCCCAAAAACCCGAAAGACCCCCGATAAAAAAATTTTCCCGGGAAAAAAGGGTCTTTGAAAAAATTTTTTTTGTGAAAAAACATTGGGCCTATCCCCTATCCTGTAATGCAAACATGCCCAAAAAACCCCCACAGGTGCCCCTTTTTGAATCATCAAACAAAAATTTCGTAAAGAAAAAAAATTTTATTAAAAAAAAACTAGTTTTCCCAATTTTGCCCGTTTCTAGAGCTACTTGCCCTTTTAAATGGTGACTTTTTACCCGTGAAATAGTGATGAGCGATTGTGTCAACTATCGTTATCCCCATTTCGATTAAATCTATATCGGCAATTATCATGACGATATTCGATAAACATAAAGATTATCCCCCGGATGACCATTAAAGTTATGGGGGGGGAACAAAAACCTTCATTCTTAAAAAACCCAAACCGGGGTTGGGGGAAAACTGGAAATTTTAAAATCCCACAACAATTTAAATGGATCTGGTTTCATCTTAGGGGGAAGACAAAATTTGGCAAAAAGAGTCACTGAAAAAAACTTACAGACTATTCACTATCCCTGTCTTGTACCACAGCATGACCCTTAACCTGCATGAACCTTTCCAAAATTTTAAAAAATGCCAAAGGCAGGTTAAAAATTTGAA
>JAODAL010029426.1:0-51600 GCA_025379985.1 Phyllomedusa bahiana
ATTTTTAGCAAAAGAAAAAGGGCCCACATTTTAGTTTTTTAAAACCCCTCAAATAAAAGTTTTAGGTGAACCAATCAAAAAATTTTAAAAAAATTTCAATAATTTTCCCATTTTTTAATATATTTACCAGAATGAATTCCTTTGTAATAAAAAATACTTTTGTTATTGTGTAAATGTTTTTAATGATTTTTTTAGGGTCTCAATGGTTTTTTTTTCTTTTTACAAGTATAATTTGGGGGATAAGGGGCAAAGTGCATGGCATAAAATTCAAAGTAAATCTTGTAACTGTATTTCAACAAATTTCCAACCCCAAATTAAGAAAGTCTTGCTGGGGGTCTTTTCCGCCCCCCTTGTTTATGTTTCCCGCCTTCCCCCGGGGAAGTCAATTATTCCATATATTACTGACCACACTATATATATTTTTATGTTTTAAAAAATGGGACATACTATAAAATCCCTCTATAAAAACAAAAACCTTGTATCTGTAATCCCCTCCGGGGTTTCCTCCCCGGAAAAGAATGTCCTTATAGGGTATATGTTAAGTTGCCTTAAAAGGTTGTATCCAAGTTCGCCCCGATATTTCGGGGTACCCGTATAATATGACAGAAGTGTCTTGTACATGTGGGTCCTAAGGGTAGGGAGCAAGGAATGTTATTATTTTGTGTTGGGCACTTGGAATATGCCGGGCAACCCACTAAAAGCGAATTTTTTTGCGTCCCCAAAGGGGTAAAGCCCACCAAAACTTTATCAATGAAAATCCAATCTCAGGGTTTGTATTTGTGCGAGTGGTTATCTATCAGTGTTTTTTTGCACTTGAGCAATCTCCCATTGTGGTACTGTGACTTTTCTGCATACTGATGTGAACTGGTTCTTATCCAATGTGTAGTTTTTTACTAAGCAATTACCCCCCTCAGTGTGCGCAATTGCTCATCATGAATCTCCATCTGTGCAATTTCTCCCATGTGGCACTGGGGCTTTTATTGCCTCCTACTGGGAATGTTTTTTGTCCTGCAGTAAGTACAGTATGGCCGTGTTTCTATGATTTTCAGTAAATAATGTCCCATTTTTTGTGAATTTTAAGGGTGGGACCAACGTCTCTAGAACAGCGCCCTTTAACCCTGTTACACCTGGACGCAGCAGGCAGAGGTGGCAGGGGTTACAGAAGTAGGCAACTGGGTTGTTCTAATACAGAAGTTGATGAGAGTCACAGAAGCATTTTAGCTCCTGGTGCTATGTTGTTTCCATAACTCCTGCTCACGTCTTTGGGAATTACAGAAAGAGCATGAAACAACCCACTTGACTGCTGCCATAATCCCTGCCATCTCTGGTCACCGCATTCTGGTGGGAATTCTTATCTTAGCTGCCATTATCTGAGATGGGATTACCCCTTAAGGGACCTGAAGCCATAGGCCACAACTCTTTCCAGAAGTATTGAAAAAAGCATATATTAAAGTTAACTTTTTTATAATAAATTCAATGGCAATCTCTTTGCACTCTTCGAACTCACTCAGTGTTTAAAGGTCCTTTTACACAGCCTATAAATTGCCTATAAAAGTTCGGATGGACGATGAAGGAAGTTGCTCTTTTGCTTTCATTTTACATGTGTCAATTATTAGGAGGCATAAGATGGGCCAGGGGCCGGCAAGTGTGAGTGGCGGAGTGATTGGTATGGTGTGGATGTGTGACACAAAGGCAATACATGATGGATGATATCCAGAGAAGGGTCTCAGCAAGATCTGGCGTATATCTCTTATTGTTTCTTTACCAATGTTTTCTTGCAGCAGTATTATACCAAGACCAAATAATGCAGTATGACTCAAGTAATATTGTGGAATAGTATGTAAACATCATTTTGATGATTATTGCATGTGGAACTGTATGTATTTGGGACCGAATCTCACTGCAATGCCTTGGTGTAATGTGTGAAACTGATGTTCGTTATGTTAAAATTGCAAAATTCTATAAATAAAACCTTTTAAAAAAAAAAAAAAAAAAAATTATTAGGAGGCATCTGAATAAATGATTGTTTTGCGATCTTTTATTCAAACCCCTCCTCTCATCAGCACATTCCCTGTTTACACAAAGAGATGATAATCAATGTTTTTAACGTGTACATAACAGAGGTGATCAGCTAGTAAACAAGCATTTAGGGTGCTTTCACACAGCGCAGTTTTGGTGCGATTTTAACTGTGCTCCAATTAAACTGCCTTTATTACCAGCAAGCCTCTTTCAGTTGTCTAAATTGTTCAGAAAGGTGTTTCAAGTAAGTAATCAATGACTGTGTTTGAAGTTTTGTGGATTACAAACACACTCATTGATTACTCACTTTCTAAACAGTTTAGATAAGTGAAAGAAGTTTATGGTAATAAAGGCAGTTTAATTGGAGCGCAGTTAAAACTGCACCAGAACTGCGCTGTGTGAAAGCCCCCTTACTTATTTATTGGCTGATCGCTGGTGTGTTCACACCCAGAAAAGATCAGGAGCAAATGTTTGAAGAAATGATCAATTACCTGTATAAAAGAGTCTTGAAGGGGTTTCTTTCCTTTCTGAGGCCAGCTTGTAGCTCGCTACAAGTCAGCTTCAGGGAAGAGATATAGCATGTGCAGCTATCCCCCATTCATGTCTATGGGAGTTTCAAATATACCCAAACACACTTGCTTGATTATTTGGAAGTCCCATAGAAATTAACGGGGAGAACTGCTCAAACATCTTCCTGCTCTCTGACACAGGCTTGAAGCAAGCTACAAACCGCCCTCAGAAAATATTTTAGGAGATGGCAAAACCTATTTTAAAGGGACACTACCTTAAAAAAAGGTTTATATATTGACAAGCAATATGTGACTATTGTATGTTAATTTTTTTTTCATAAAAGAGTGTTGTTTATTTTTAATAATTTTTTAAACTTCCTTTATGTACATGACTTTCTGGTCGGTCTCTATAACTTCCCTTCTTTGGTCTCAGATTGCTTAACGGTTCTCTTCCAGGCCAAGAAGTGAAAGTGTTACTAGCTAGTCCTGAAAATTGTGAAGAAAGCTGAAATCCCCTCCTCCAGTGCAGAAAAGCATTTAACCCCAAAATTCCCTTTTAAGTATTGTTCTTTTTCAATTTTTTCTGCAAATCTCTATTCCCAGGGCCCCGTCCAGAGAACAAACAGAGCGATCATTTCCCTTTTATTCCCCATTTTATAATTTTTCCTAAACACCCAAAAAAGGGCAAGATTTTTATCCTTTAATTTTTTTAAATTTCCCAGGAAAAAATAATATTTTTAAACAAAAATACTGCCAAAAAATTTTTTTGAAAAAAACCTTTTCCCTTTTTATTTTTGGCAAGCAAATTTTGGAAAAATTACATTTCAAAAGGTGTTGGTTTTTTTTTTGATTTCCCCTTAAAGGTTCCCCCTTTTACATGAAATTCCTGGGGTTGTGTCTCTGACTTCCCTTGAGAGGTATAAGTGTTATCATCAGAAAAATGATTTAAAGGTGAAAGAAAAAATGGGCCCCCAAGTAAAAGAAAAAAATTAAAACCCATTAAACTTTCATGTATTGCTTATCACTTCGCTGTTTTGTCTAGTCTGATCTTATCTATTCTTTTCCAGAAAAACAAAGGGGTGATCATTTCTTCTTTTCCCGCTATTTTTTAATGAGACTGAAAAAAAATTTTAAAAAGCCACCAACAGTAAAGTAAGATTAATCTGTCCTGGCCCTTTAAGGGGGATGTTTACACGGCTTAAAATTGACGTATTTCATCGTAATTACGCGCCGGAAAGTGCGCCCCAAAATTTCGGTGGGGAAAAGTCCCAGTCACGGCATAGAGAAATATGGATTACCCTCTCCTTTTCCCCCGCTCGGCGAAAAACGGGCCCCAGGGGGGGGAGAAAAATTGACTGTTTAATTACTAGCGGCGTTTATGCGCCGCTTTTGGGTTTTCAAGTTATGGTCCGGCAGGTTCGGCCCCCCCCTCCCTCTCCCGCTCCCGCCCCCCGGGCCCCACGGCCCTAATTGCGGGGCGGGAATTACGCCCTGCCCAAAAACCCTGTGAAACCCAGCCTTTTAGAGTTTTTTTTTTTTACTTTTTCTCAAATATAAGCCGAGTTTTTTTCAAAGGGCCCAAAAAAAAAGAGCCCGAAAAAAAAACCGCCATTGGGTTATACTGAGTCCCGGGCGGAGCTCGGGTGCTGCGATAGCCCAAAACGCTGGCAGGGGGGCACTTCAACTGTTTGGGTTCCTCTTGGGGTAGCATACAGCATAATCCCTATAAACCCGGGCAGGGGTTGGGCGCTTTCGGGGGCCCGTTTCGCTTGGGCAGCGATCTGTTTAGCCCGTATGCGAATCCTGGGAGCGCAACACCCCCCTCTCTGGTCCCCAAATCGGCGTCCAGGCCTTTCTGTGGGCCCCGGCCCCTGGGGGGATCGCTTCAAACTGTGTGCCAACTCCCGGGAGCCCCACCCCTCCCTGCCCCCGCAATAGAAACCCGGAAAGCTGTCTGCTTGCGGGCTGTCGGGGGGTCTTTCCCGGGAAAAGGCCGTGACGATGTTATCCCCGCTGCCTGGTAGCCCGATGACACTCCCCCCCCTGTGCCAGAAGACGGAGCCAAGCGGGGGGTGGCCTTCCAAAGGGGGTGGGGTAATGCTTGTATTTTTTTTTTTTTAAATACCTGCCGATAACCTGCCCATAAATGCCTATGGGGACAAAATACCCGCCCATAACCTGCCTATAAAAATGCCCATGGCGACATATTTCCCGCCCTTTTAAACCCGTATAACCCGCCTATGGGGACAAATTTCCTGCCCCATATCCTGCCCAAGGGGAAAAATTACCTGCCTTTAAGGACATATTCCCCTATAAACCCGCCTATAAAGGGACATATACCTGGCCCCATAACCTGCCTATAAGGGGCATTTTAAATGCCTATAACCCGCTATAGGGAAATTTACCTCCTATAACTGCCTATAGGGGAAAAATTTCCTGCCCATGGGGGGCAAATTTCCCCACCTATAAACCCTTTCCTTTAGGGAAAATATTTCCTGCCCCAAAAATGCCTATAGGGCATATACCTGGCCCTTGGGGGGGTTATACCCCAAAACCCATAAACCGGGGTTAGGGGAAAATTTTTCCGCCCTTTTTTGCCCAGGGGGAGATAAAATACCTGCCCCATTATAATCAAAACCCCCCCCTTTTAGGAGACCTATCCTGCCCTATAATGCTATGGGGCATAAACCTTTCCCTTTTGGGGGGGCTTTTTCTTGCCTATATTTTGCCTATGGGGGGGCATTAAACTGCTTATTACCGCCTTTTGGGGGGCTTTTTATCTTTTTTAAATTTACCCGTAAACCCTGCATTTTCCACCGACGGCTTATCTGAGTTTAAAAAGTTTTTCCCCAGCTTTTTGTGGGAAAAAATATGGCCTGGCCCTTTTTCTCGGGTGCCTTTTACCCCCGAGTATAATTTCGGTCCCTTACACCTAGAAAAGAACAAGATTTTAAATGTAATTTTTATTTTTACAAAACTGCCGAAATAAAAAATACTGCCAAAAATTCTAAAAAAAATTTTTTTTCCAGGAATATTGATTTGAACAAGCATACTCCTTTCTTATGGAAGTGTCCCTTTAAGTGGATGTAGGCTTTAGATGAACCACTGTATGGAGCCTTATGAACGATAAGATCCGGACTATATTGGTTTGGATTTCTACCTGCCAGCAGTTCCTAAAGTGAAATCAGCCTGGTCACAGATAACAAGAAAAATGTGCAGACTCTATTCCCCTCTATCAAAACCAAAAGGTTTTTTCAAAAGGCGTGAGAACCAATGAAACTGGGGGTTAGCATTCTGCCTTTCCCCGGATGGGAGGCCCCAAGCACTAAAAAGGGGTCGGAAAAGACCCCTTTTACCCCCCTTTTTTTCATTGCCCATTTGGTAAGATCAAAAAAGTTCATTTTTTTGTTCATTAATTAAAACTCTGCACCCCCTCTTGAAAAAGGAAAAAAAAAAGAAAAGAGATATTTTTGCTAATTTATTTTTAAAAAGAAAAACTGAAGTATCCAGATCTTAAGTAAATTTAAACCGTTTGCTGTGACACAAATATTTAATCACATGCTGTCCTTTTTCCCTTCTGATCCTCCTTGGAAAGGTTTTACCCTTAATGGATCCAGCTTGTTTAATTAAATGATTGCACTTGATTTGGGAAAAGGGACACACCCGCTATATAAGAGTCCAAACTCACAGTGCAGTCAGAGCACATGAGAATCATGAAGTCTAAGAAATGCCCCGGGCTTAAAAACAAAATTGTGGGGAAGGACAGATCGCAAGGTAACAAAAGCTTTTTTGCAGCACTCAAGGTTCCTAAGAGCACAGTGGCCTCCATAATTCTTAAATGGAAGAAGTTTGGGACCAAGGGGTCCATAAAAACTTAACTGGTAGGCCCCTAGAGTTAACTACACCTGTGGCCCTTAGGCACCACAGTCCGACACTGCATGGGGATCGCTCAACTGCAACTGACTGGTTATTCCTCACCCATTATTAATTATGGGAAAGTAACATTATAGTTTGTTATCATAATTTGTAGTAGTAGTCCTTTTCTAATGGTCTCTTTTAGCAGTTGAACAGCAATTAGATTTTTCAGAAAAAAATAAAGCATAGTTGTTCCAGCCATGGAGTTTTATTGTTGGCTATAAACTCCATCAGTGCTAACATGCTTGTCATAGTACAACTAGTAATTTTGGTTGGTAATGGGTTCAATGAAGAAAGTTTAATTTGCTAAACAAACACTAAAATAAAAATATACTTGTATATGTCCCATTCTTCATATAACAAAATGCAAGTTCACAAAGCATACAATGCCAAAGAGGATAGTAAAGCAGATAGACTTTCATATGTGAAACCACTACTGTATAGAAACATTCGATGAAAAGCTAATTAGTTTGTTGCTTTGTAATATCTAACTTTGTAGATTGGATTATAAAGTGATGCAGAATAGACTTGTACAATACAAATAAAAGTATTACTTGTTAGGGCTTGTTCACACGACGTTTTTGTGATCCGTTTTACGGATCCGCAAAACGGATCTAACAATTGTCAGTGTGATTAACATTGCGTTCAATGGCAAAAGCGCATCGCTGTTCTAACGGGAGATCAGCGATGAGCTTTTGAGGGATCTCCTGCGCTGCGCTTTTCGCATCTGCTTTAAGAATTGACATGTCAATTCTGATTGCGGTTTACGCAAGTGAAAGCCAATAGAGAATAATTGGAGTGCGCTTTTGGCACCTGTCTAAAAGCGCTTCACACTCCGGGTACATATCAGCTGCGCTTTGTATCCTGAAAGCGGATGCGAAAAGCGCAGTTGGCGGCCGGACGGGGCATCGGCGGTGAGCGGCGGCGGCTGGACGGACGGGGCATCGGCGGTGAGCGGCGGCGGCTGGACGGACGGGGCATCGCCGGTGAGCGGTGGCGCGTCTGGACGGACGGGCATCGGCGGGAGGCGGCGGTCGGGACGGTGGGGCATCGGCGGTTAGCGGCTGCGTCTGGACGGACGGGGCATCGGCGGTGAGCGGCGGCGGCTGGACGGACGGGGCATTGGCGGTGAGCGGCAGCGGCTGGACGGACGGGGCATGCGCGTGAGCGGCGCGCTGACGGACGGGGATTGGCGGTGAGCGGCGGCGTCTGGACGGACGGGGCATCGGCGGTGACGCGGCGGCGGCGGACGGGGCATTGGCGGTGAGCGGCGCGGCTGGACGACGGGCTTGGCAGTGAGCGCGGCTGCTGGACGACGGGGATGGGATGAGCGGCAGCGCTGGACGGACGGGCATTGCGGTGCGGCGGCTGTGGAGGAGGGGCATTGCGGTGGCGGGCTCTGAGGACGGGATCGGCGTGAGCGAGTGGCGGCGGGACGGACGGGGCATCGTGGCTGGACAGGTGAGGTGCTGCAGGGGGATGGATGGATGGATGGCTGGGAAGGTGAGGTGCTGCAGGGGGATGGATGGATGGATGGCTGGCTGGACAGGTGAGGTGCTGCAGGGGGATGGATGGATGGATGGGAAGGTGAGGTGCTGCAGGGGGGGGGATGGATGGATGGATGGCTGCTGGACGGAGGTGCGCAGGGGATGGATGATGCTGCTATGGTGAGGTGCTGTAGGAGGATGGATGATGGATGGTGGATGGATGGATGGGGAAGGTGAGAAGAGAGAGAGAGAGAGAGAGAGAGTGATGAACCTCTGCTGGAGGAAGGTGAACTGCTGCTGGGGGAAGGTGAACTGCTGCTGGGAGGGAAGGTGAACTGCTTCTGGGGGGGAAGGTGAACTGCTGGGGGGGGAAGGTGAACTGCTGCTGGGGGGAAGGTGAACTACTGCTGGGGGAAAGGTGAACTGCTGCTGGGGGAAAGGTAAACTGGTGTTGGGGGGAAGGTGAACTGCTGCTGGGGGGAGAGAGAGAGAGAGAGAGATCTGAAAATGCTTTCGGAAAGCGGATCCGTAAAACGCAACTCCAAAAGCATACAATACGGATCCTAATAAAGTATCAACTGTTGCGTTTTTCGGATCCGCTTTATGGATGCACTTTTCACTCCTCAAAAATGGATCCGTAAAAAGGATCAAATACGTCGTGTGAACAAGCCCTTAAACTACTGACTATTTGCTTTAGGCAACAAAACTGTTACAATATTCCAATAATAAAGCCGTCTTACTTCATCGGTAACACACCACTTTTACCTGTCTCCTTTTGTAGACAACTGTACTTATTTCTTTAAAGATTATAATAGGAAATATCAAGGTACTGTCCTCCTGGGACCTTCCTACTCAATGACATTACTACAGTGATCCCTCAACATACAATATTAATTGGCTCTGGAACGACCATTGTTTGTTGAAACCATAACTCTATGGAAAACTATTAATTAGTTCAGAGGCCCAAAAATGTCCCCCAGTATAACGTAAAATAAAGATTAAAGGAAATTCAGATTGTAAGTATTGCAAAAACAGCAAGTTTTTCCATCTAACAGTCAGAAAGAGCTACAGGATGCTGGAAATTTGTGGAGAGTAGATTCAGTGGGTTATGCATTTTATACACAATGCACCAGAAAAAAAAGAAAATTGTGCCCTCACCTGGTGCCCGAAGGACTAGCCCATCCTGGCATATGTAAATCACAGTACAGAACATGTAGCACAGCACTATACTGTAGAGAGGATTTACTGGACCACCAATCACTGCAAGCACTTCAATAATACAGAGGTTTAACAAGGAAAATGTTCCTTATCATTTATTGCATCTGTCTGTGACATTGAATGATGATTGTGGTTTCAAGATACAATGTCCCAGGAAAGACCATAAAATGTTGAAGATATTATAACCTGAGGCCCTTGTAACTTGAGGGACCTCTGTACATAACTACAATAATTTGCAGTCATTGCTGCATTTCATTTTTAACTATGATCTGTTTGTTCAGTTATATTAAAGGTTTGATTGTTCATATGAATAATCCAACATAGGACTGATCGGTATATTGTGGCCAGTTCTAACCTAAAAGGGGTGTTCTCATCTCAGACATTCATGGCTATCGATAGGGACTCGCCCTTGGGATCCATACCTATCTTGAGATTGGGCCCCTAAGAGAGATGTGAAAAAAACTTTGAGATTCTTAGTTCACACGTTTTGATCAAAAAATACTTAAGCCACCCACGAACTTACAACATGATCTCAAGGCCGGGTGGTCCTACTCTATCTTTCCCTCTTAAAAGAGCCAAATTCAGATAGAGTAGGACCACCCGGCATTTTTTGATCAAAACGTGTGAACTAAGAATCTCAAAGTTTTTTTCATGTTTGATAGATAGCATAAATGCTTCTTTAGGGATTTCCTAAGAGAGATGGGCGCACATGGATAGCATTTTCCATTTATTTCAATAGAAGTTCTGAGTGCAGACAAGCACAATGCTCGGCTTTACTCAGAACTCCCATTAAACATATCAGAGAGAGCCATGCATGTGTAGTCACCACTCAGTTCTCCTCCGAGAAGTCTAGGAGCTTGTTCTCAAGATAGGTCACGCTTGTGTGTTCTATGGATGCTCAAGGGATCTTCCACTGAATTTTACAGAGAGTACCACACAAGCGTGAACTCCTCTCCAGTCTGCAGAGAAATTTTTGGGGGGCTCTTCTTAAAATTGGTGAGAGTCCCAAATGCAGGACCAGCACCTATCAGACATTGATGGCATGTCTTATCAATATGCCATCAATGTCTGAGATGGGAGTACCCCTGTAGCTTTAGTATATGGTTTTGAGAGTCTAGTGAACATTTTTATTTTTGGCAAAGTGTAATTTATGCCTAAAACTTTTCAGCTAAGCTGCAGTTACTGATCATTGATGTGCTCTAATGAAACAGAACAAAAAGGGCAAACAAGCAGCACGGAAAGTAACATGTAACATTACCCATGGTGGTACTTTACCGATAGCGAGAAAAACGATTTCCATAAAATCTAAGCTCTTAACTATACATCCACTGTAAACTTAAATGTCGTAAATCCACTAAAGCTGCAATTAAAAACAGCATCTGACCTTGTAAAAGGAACAAATATCCCTGCATAGGGGAGAACAATCTGGTCCTGATTTCAGGTAACATCATGAGCTGCAATCAGAAAGAGCTTTGGGAAGCTGTATTATTCCTAGTATTTTCCATCTGCTCTAAAAAGAGGAAATATAATGAATGATGTTTATTCCTATAGGCTCACATATTATGTAGCTAAACTAGCCATCTAAGTCAGGGCTGCCATCAGTCATCTATTAACCGTTTCAGGACCCCATACAGCCAAATTATTATTATTATTTATGTTAGAGCGCCATTGATTCCAGGGCGCTGTACATTCGAGGGGAGTTGCAAACATAACAAATGTTGAACAAATACAATGGTGACAAAAATGACTAGTAACTGATACAGAGAGGAAAAAGGACCCTGCCCGCGAGGGCTTACAATCTACGAGGAAGGAGGGGAGAGACAGAAGGTGTAGGGGCAGACATGTTTGTGGGCCGGTGTACTGGTGGTGGGGTTAGTGTAGGTTATAAGCTGTCCTGAAGAGATGGGTTTTCAGGTTGCTTTTGAAACTGGTGACAGTTGAGGAGAGTCTGATGTTTTGGGTTAAGGAGTTCCAGAGAATGGGTGAAGCACGAGTGAAGTCTTGGAGACGGTTGTGTGAGGAGCTGATGAGAGGGGAGCAGAGGAGAAGGTCCTCTGAGGAGCGGAGATTCCGTGAGGGGAGGTATCTGGAGATTAGAGCAGAGATGTATGGAGGGGAGAGGTCGTGGAGAGCTTTGTAGGTCATGGTTAGTAACTTGAACTGAATTCGCTGGGCAATCAAATGGGGCCCCCACCGATTACTAGTTCCTATTTTTTAACATATCAGTGGGCCCCTTTTTGATTAGGGCCCCTGACAGGAGTACAGTACGGCCCGTACTGCCCTATTGGCACCCCTGATCCAAGTTCTTGAAGACAAGTGTAAAAAGGAGAGTAAAAGTGAAATAAATTCTGGAGACTGGTGTTTATTGAAGCTAAAATGACAGAATGAATAATAAAAAAACTACATACAAATATATTTTGAAATTCAAGAATAACTTGTAACAAAGAAATGTTTCAGCATCTATAGTTTAAGGGTTTATTCGTATTTTTCTATCCTACTTTATGTAAGCATCTCCAGTGCCATAAGGGCTGTACAGTGCCATCTAGTGTTTATTTTGTGCAACTGTTCTGCTTTCACTGATCCAAACTTTCTAGGACTCTGCATTGAGCCTCATAAAAGGCAATGCAATAGTGTGTTTTACTGAACAGCATCCACAGATAATCACAAACCAGCAAATGTATGGAGCACCTGACAAGTGTATAATGTTAGATATGTAATAAAGTGCTGTAAACACTGCAAATGATTTAATTGTTGGTGATGACCAGGATTCTCAATGCCAGGTTTTGATTAGATATTATATATATATATATATATATATATATATATATATATATATATATATATATATATATATAACACATACATGTATATATAACATATTAAAATTTTTTATATATATATTATAAATTAGTATATTATAAATATAAGAGTAATAAAAACAACTCCCAGTGCCAGCTCCAATCAATCAACCACTCAATCTAGTTAGCTACTTTTTAGGTCACTTGATCAGGCTATCTATGACAATCTCCATTGGAAACAGCTGTGATACCAGTCACTGTTATTAGGGAAATAAAATAAAAAAGTCTCTGTATCATGAGAAAAAAAGAAAATCAGGGATTTGGTGGGATCCTGAAATAATCCCAGAAACTCCAACCAGTTTGGAATACTACTTAGAAAAAAAAACCTATGGAGTTGATATAGGACATACAAGCAGCATTGCATTAGGTGGGCACAGAAGTAGTTGATGCCCATCGAGTGTAGGCATCAGTAAGCTACATACCAGTCCAGCCAGGATCTTCTTGCTCTCCTCATCAGTGCAGCGATCTGAAAACATGCTCCTGTGGGCAAGCAGAAAAGTGTTCACGAAAATCCAGCAAGAAGCCCAGAAGAGCAGGAGAAGCAAAGTGTTCTTCTTGCAGATCTTTATTCTCAGCCATTTGCCAAGGAATATTCTCATGGTAAGATCAGTGAGAGTGTGCCATCTTCTGAGGGTAAGAATGCTGCCAGGGAGATACTACATGAATAGAGGAGGCTCAGTGAGTAGCACCTACAAAGTAAAGCCTCCTCAGCTTCCCAAGCCCATGCTCTGCACCCTGCATGGACAACTGGACTCATGTGACTACCTCACTGTGCTGGTGCTTTTTGCAGGGAAACTGAGATGTGCTATTGAACTGAAGCCACGTAGTTCCGCCTTCTTTTGTATGCTGTCAAGCAGAAATCCAAGTTAAGAAGCAGCCTGTAAGGTTCTCACAAGAGGAGAGAGGCAGTTGTGAGCTCCACTTGTTATACAGATGAGCAGACCTGTGTAGAGATGTCAGGGAGAATGATGGATCTAGCAGTGAATTCCTCTGAGTCAGTGCCCAAAGTCTTTACAGTCAGCTGCTGTTCTATTATTCCAGTTTATAGGCTTCCAGCATATAGCTAGCTGCTTGATATGCACCCTCGTATTAGCTGCAAATAGCTGCTAGTTTTTATGGTGTATTTAGCTTCATTAGTGCTAACTGCAGAGTAATTAGGTTACATATGCTGTAATGTGTGAAATGATATTTCTACAGTGATGAAATTACAAACATAGTTCTTCCGAGCACAAGTTAAGAGAGCCAAAAAGGCTCCGGGAGATGGGAGCAATTCATTAATAAATAATGCTTGTAACTCTGTAAGGGAAGAACTCTATGCTCTCCCCCATTTCAGCAGAATAAGATATTACTTTATACACAGCAGAGTCCAATTATTATGGCTACCAACATTAGAAAAGGCGACCAGTTGCCATTTGGCTGAGGTCCAATTCCGACAGTGCCGTGAAAATTGAAGCCTTTTCTGTGGATGCAACATTATTAGCAGAGGTAGGATAGGTGTACACAGCACAGGTTTTCCGACAGTACCCTGTGCTGCTTGGACAGCAATAAAAAATCCATGCTGTCTACATAGCACGGATTTTTTTACCCTTGGTTTTAAAATGTGGCAGAATATGCAACATGTTGTATAATGTGCAAGATTCTCGTACATTCAATTGTAAGGTCTGACGGCAAATTCGAAAAATCGACAGTGGATTTTGCACAAATTTGCACTAAAAACCACGATCCTGCCACGGTCCAGCAATGTCTAAATTCCATTGGATTTTGGATGCCACTCTGACATTTATTGTGTAGACCTAGTCGTACAGTGACCATCTGTCTGCTACAGAGCCCCATACACAGTAGGGTTCACAGAACTTGCTTTAGACCAGACATCCTCAAACTGCGGTTTTCCAGCTGTTGGGAAACTATAACTCCCATCATGCATTTATATAATCTATAACAGTGGGCATGATGGGAGTTGTAGTTTCGCAACAGCTGGAGGGCCGCAGTTTGAGGATGCCTGCTTTAGACACACGTCTGGTAGTCCTCTGTTTCATTTTGGTGTGAGCTGCTCCACTGTGTTGGTCTGCCCACGTGCCGACTTTCACCTCTCACATTTATGGCTCATGGTGCTACATAGTTTCCATGTCGCTTATTCTCATCATTGCCAATTTTCCACTCATGAAACACTTTAACCACAGCAGCATGCGAACAGTTTCAGATATATTGCCCCCTTGGCCCAAAATATTAATCCATTTTTGCAACTCTGATAAATGTATTTATATAGCAGCATTATATGTACCAGCATTGTACAGAGATTGTCATCATTCACATTTGGGCTCACAGTCTAAATTCCAGGTTAACCTATCTGCATATTTTTAGAGTTGGAAAACCAGTGTACCTGGAAGAAACATGCACAAACACAGGGAGAACATGCAAAGCCCTTGCAAATGTTGTCCTTGGTGGGATTTGAGCCCAGATCCCCAGCACTGCAAGGCAACAGAGCTAACCACTGAGCCACCCCTTTTGCCCATGTTAGCAACAAGGGATGTGTGCAGACAGCTTGTCATGTACCTTATATACCCACCAAGCCAGCTCATGACACATGACTTTTTTTCTTCAGGCATTTTTATTACTTTCTGCAAAGTCAAAAGTTTTCATTAGTATTTAGTAGCTTTGCCCTTAAACTGTATGTCATGGGTCAAATGTTTTGGATATCCTTCCACAAGCTTCTCACAATAATTGGTAGGAATTTTGGCCCATTCCTCCTGACAGAACTGGTGTAACTGAGAATTGACATGTCAATTGTTCGCAGCGATTACGCGCTACGAACAATGCATGGCTGCTGGCCCCCCGTGCTTTGGAAATACACCGTGTGAACATACCCTAAGGGTTCAAGTTTTTTTAATTAGAAGAAAAATCAATATATATTTGTTCTGACTTCCACCAAGATTGTGAACATCTGTATATTGTAAAAATAACATGGATTGTACCTCCTATAGTGACCACAGTTCAGTCATTAAAATTCCACTATATGTGAAGAATTATATTCTTTCGGCTTACATTTAGTCATATTTGCCAACTTTTGAAAGTGAGCTGGAGGGAGACATTAAGATGCGGCGCACGGCGCTGTGCCTGAACCTAAACCACTACACTACAATCATGCACAAACACCATTTAGTGATTATATAGTGGTAGCTACCAGTGTACACAGGCACTGCAGACATTTAAGTGACTACAGTGCAGGTACATCGAGAGACTGACCAGAGACATCCTCTATAACTGTAGTTGTTTTTTTTCCCTTTTCCTGTCCTGTCCAGACCGCCAAGATGACTTCTCCCAGTCATGACTCATCCCTGCAAAATTTACCACACAAAAATCTTAGAATTCTATTTTTTTCAGCTCTTCCCTACCTTTAACCACCTCTGTACAAACTCGACATGGGGTGATAGGTGGGGAAGTTATGGGGTGATAGGTGCAGTTGGAAAGTTTATGGGGTGAAAGGTGGAGTAATAGGTGGAGGTGAGAGGACTATGGGGTAATAGGTAGGAAGCTTATGGGGTGATAGGTAGATGTGAGAGAACTATGGGGTAATAGGTAGAGAGGTTATGTGGTGATAGGTGGAGTGATAGGTGGAGGTGAAAGAACTATGGGATAATAGGTGGAGGTTATGGGATGATGGGGGAGTTGTATTATGCGTTGGCACTAGGATGCATAACACAATGGTGTGGAATAGTGAGAGAGAGGAGTATATAGCGCAGCTTACAATTTCCTTGGAGGGTATATGACCACCCCCCCAGGAGATTGTGCCGCAGATGTGTTCTGTACCCCCCAGAATCATATTGTGCAGGTCGATTGCCTTACCTGGCACCCCCAGAGGATCAGCCACTGGCATGATATTCAGGGAGTGCAGGAGATGTAGTTTAGTACTTGGTGTCAGCCAGCAGTAGTTTTTGTCACCCCCAAGGCTGACACTAACCCCGTGTCACTATTACCCTAACACCTAATGCACCAAGAGTATTGGGAAGAGTCAGTAACCGTCAGAAGTGGATCCTCTAATGGTCTTCTGGGGCAGCTGCAGGCTGGTATTTTTAGAATAGGAAGGGACAATTGCTAATGGACCTTCCCATTCTGATCAGGCTGCAGCTGTTAGTTTTACTTTGGCTGGTTATGGAAAATGAAGGGGATCCCACTTTGTTTATTTTTCTCAAAAATCATTTATTTATTGAGAATCCTGAAATCGGCAACCACTGTAATCATTACAGTGGATGCCCAGGTTTAGGTTCTCACTAAATAAACACATTTTCAGAAAAAAAACTATGTGGGGTTTTCCCCATTTTCCATAACCAGCCAAGGTAAAACCGACAGCGGCAGCCTGATACTATCAGAATGGGAAGAACCATCGATACTGGTAACTTCCCATTCTAAAAATACCAGCCCGCAGCTGCTCCAGAAGTGGACCCTCACATTAGAGGGTCAGTTTCTGACGGTTACTGGCTATTCCCAGTATCCCTGGTGTTCTGGGTATTGGGGTAATAGGGACATGGGATTAGTGTCAGCCTTGGGCAATAAGAGTTTTTTAGTTAATAGTGTGCTGCTGGAATGTGTATGTATATTGCTGCCACACCAGTGTGTACATATGCTTATTTTTTTCAAAAAAGCCTTCTGGATGAGCAAAGCCAAATATTGTTGTCTAAATTGTCCGTATGGGGGAGTGGCTGCCTCCTTGTTGGTTTTTCGCACTCCATCCACCTTCACAGGTTTTTAAATCAATGCAGTGTACCTTATAGCTGGAGCCTTTACTCCCTGAAGTATGGATGTCTGAACAGGCCCTAAAGAGAGGTAATATCGGTGTAGGTTCCCCTTGTTGATGGGAGGTGGGCTTAAGCAGTTTGTGAACTAAGAACCTCAAAAAATGTGATCATGTATCCTGGGTAGCAGAAATGCTTTTTTTAAAATTCCTATGTGCCTTTTAATAGTTTTTTAGTTAATAGTGTGCTGCTGGTATTGGAATGTGTATGTATTGGGCAATAAGAAGCACAGCTGACTGACACCTCCACTACTATCACTGGAATAATATGAAAAAAAACCACAACGTGCACAAAAACACTTTTAGTTAAATAAACACTCCCTGACACCAGCGCTCTTTAACCATTTAATTTGAAAAAACAGGTCCAAGGTTGATCCAACGTAGTCCACTGAATCCGACGTAGTCCAAATGGGATCTTGTAAATAAAAATTACACACATACATATAGGCTGGATACCCTACTCAGCATCCAGGAAAGCTGGGTAACACCCATCGCCCACAGGTAACATCCAGCTTTGCATGATAGGAATACTGGGTGTCACCCAGCTTTCCTGATGCCAGAGTCAGTCCCCTGCGAACTGTCTCCTATCCCCTGCGACCGCCAGAGACAGACCTCAGGGGGCAGGAGCAAGGGACAGGAGACAAGAGGGCAACTCCTGCTCCCTTACACACTCAAACACACACACACTCTTGCCCCGCACACTCGAACACACAAAAACCCCTCTCCCACACACTCAAACACACACACACGCATCCCCTGCACATTCATATACACACTCATACCCTTCCCCCGCACACTCAGACACACACATCCCTTCCCCCCAAACTCCAATACAAACACCCCAGGTCCAATACACACCCCCCTCCCCCCACACTCCAATACACACACTCTGCCACCCACCTCCACACACACAGCCCTACCTGCACTCACCTGTCCTGCATCCTGGCTCTTCATGCTGCTCTGCTGAGAAGAGGGGGCGGAGCTTTGCGACTCCCGCTAAGTACTTACCTGCCGCTAAGGGTATGTTCACATGGCTTATTTTGGGACGCATTTTGCCGCGTATTTCGCGGCATACTGCGCTTAATATGCGGGTAAATGCGCCCCATCATTACGGTAATCCATAGCTCTCATAGAGAACTATGGATTGCGCCTCCTCTCCCCGCTCGGCGAATACGCCGAGGGGGGAGATAAGTGACATGTCAATTATTTGTGGCAAATATGCAGTGCCAGTAATGCATGTCTATGGGGCCGGTGGGATGCCGTATTAGCACAAGCTACCGAAACACACGATGTTTTGCAGCGCGTTCTGTACGCGCCGCAATACATCGTATGAACATACCCTTAGGCTAGGTTCACACGGCTTAACTGCGGGCCGTACTAACGCCCCGCCAGTACGCCGTGGGGCCGGGGGCTGGGGGGGAGCGGGTGCGGGGGGCCGGCACCTCGCCGGCCCATTGACTTGCATTACCAGCGGCGCGTATACGCCACTAGTAAATCACATGTCACTTATCTCCCCCCTCAGCGTATTCGCAAAGCGTGGAGAGGAGACGTAATCCATAGTTCTCTATGAGAACTGTGGATTACCGTAGTTACTAGGACGTATTCAGCCCGTAATTTGTGCACTCCGGCGTGTAATTACGGACTGAAATACGTCCTGGATATTGCCGTGTGAACATGGCCTTACACTGTAGAGCCTCTGGCAGCTCTTCAGCTGCAGGAGGTTAGGCAACCTTTCCGGGGGCGGGATATGGGCCTCATTTGCGGGAGCGTCCGGCCCAACCCGGGAGGGTTGGTAAGTATGCATTCAGTCCATAGAAGTTTATCGATTCTTATGGCAGATACACTGGAAGATTTTTATTTTTATGTAAACCTAATGAGAGATGCATAAAACTATTTTAGCAGGAAGTGCTTTAAATACAATGCATTGTAACAGTCCTGACCTTCCTAGTGCCAACCACAATACCCATTAAACAATGATAGCTAAGGTCAGACACAGTCCCAAATACAGTCATAGTGCAACCAGTATCAACCACAACGCACCCAGTTAGCATAGTGTCCATCAGAGTTAGCCACAGTGTCCTATAGTTATTCACAGAAAACTTGCCTCCTCCTCTCTGATTTCTACAAAACTGCTGGGACAGCAATGCAAAAAGAAACACAAACATGCAGCTCACTGCAGGTGCTAAGATATGTGCGACCACTGAACACCTGAATATTAGAAAAGTGCATTGCTTCTATATTTGGTATACTTGAAATGTGACCAGTGCACATTTTTATTGAATTGCCTGAGGTCACTTGCCATAAAATGATACGAAGGTAAAATCAGTATTTAATTTATGCATAAAATAACTACAAAACCAGCCTTACTGGTATCAGGAAGCATCAGCAGCTTCCAAACTGACCGGCAGATCTAGATTCTTACTGACGACTATTGTCACTACTCTTACACTCCAGGCTGGATGCCCAGGCACAATAGAAGCAGGGCTAGAAGCATGATGGGCATTGAGGGCCATATGTATGAAAACGGTCTAGGTCTATCTTTTTGTTGCCCATAGCAACAGAGGCCCCTTTCATTTCATATAGTGCTTTGGAAAACTGAGAGGGGCGCTATGATTGGTGAAAGTGAATTTTAGACCTAGAAATTTTTAATACATGTGGCCCCCATGGATGTCTGGTTTGGAGACTCCTGTGGTGTTCATTTGTGAAGTGAAGTTTTACTGAGCAACAGGGGCGTTGCTAGGGTTCCCAAAACATCCGGGGCCCAGGTCCTGTGTTAAGTTTTTCTCATTAGGGCGGGGTTCACACGGCATTTTTCACGCCCCATGAACTGCGGCATGTGTTTTTACAGAGAAAAAACTGTGGCCTGTGCGTCCCTCTGAAGCTCTCACTGATATTTATTCTCCCCAGAACAGGTAATCCTAGTTCTCAGTGAGAGCAATGAATTACCATAATGTCGGCCCTTTTACGCGCCGAAGTACGGAAAGACATTACGCTGTGTGAACATACATACGATGTGGGGCATAACTGTGCTGTAATGTGCCCAAAGTGCGCCCCGCAAATACAGTAAAATCATAGCAGTGAGTGATATGGTTACCTGTTTTCCCTGCACACAGAACCCACCCATAAAAATAAGTGACCTGCCGCTTCGAATAAGGGGACTGTCACTTCTCTCCTTCAGCATCCAATCCCAGTGTTTGGTACATCGACATGGTAATTCATAGCTCTCATAGAGAGCTATGAATTACGCAATTGCGGCGGTGCGCATGTCAGGTGTATTAAAGCGCAAATACACCACAAAATGCATCCCGCAATTACGCCATGTGAACGTACCCTTTGTCTGGCTGCAGCAGCTAGAAACATATGCAACCCTGACAAATGACAGGTATAAAAAAATTATATTCAGATACAATTCATCATCAGGCTGTAGTTAACATGTATAAAAGACAGAACAGGCAGGATTATGTTTAGTGACACAAATGGGGCAATATTGTTGATATGTGTGTTTATACACAAACACACATATATACAGTACATACACATGTACACACACACATATATATATATATATATATCTATATATATAAACACATGTATACACACATATGCATACACACACATTATATATATATATATATAAACACACACATGCATACACATATATACACACATACATATATACACATACATATATACACACATACATACAGATATACACACACATATGTGTGATGTATATAGATATATACACACATACATACATGCATACACATATATACACACATACATGCATACACATACACACACATACACATATATGCACATACATGCATACACACACATACACATAAGTGTATACACACACGTATATACATTCAGCACAGTTAATATTCAAGAAGATTATGTGGTGTTCCCCTTATTATTGTGGTGTTCCCCTTATGGTCTCTACAGTGAGGCTACTCACTCACTTGAGACCTCCCTGGGCACGTGTGGATGATGATGATGATGCTGCTGCTGCTGTTGTCTCCAAGGCTGAGTAGTTGCATGGTCCGGGACCCGGGAGCAGTGCACAGCAGGGGGCGGAGCTCCTCACTCACTGCTTCCTGACAGCCAGGCTCTCTTGCTCAGCACAGGAAGTCCTGACAGTCAGGAGCTTCAGTGAATGACAGGTGCCCCCTCCTCCCTCCTAAGCGCCCGGCACCTCACGCAGTCGCTCTTCCTCCCCCTCCTGCACTGAATAATGGCTCTGAGCTGTGTGTCTAGAAGACGCACACAGCTCAGGAGATCGTCAGCGCTGCAGGCACACAGCAGCTGCCTACAACCCGACGGGCTGAGACTCGGGGCACAGGCAGGATTGTCCGGGGCTTGTGCCCCGAATAAACTAGCCTAGCGACGCCCATGCTGAGCAAGAATAGAAATTATTTGCATTTTTGTTCAGTCTTCATTTCTTGTACAGCTTGTGGCATTTCTTTTATTTTTTGTTCATAGGAATGTTATTGTTTCATAGCTTCAATGTCTGTTTTGGAGGATTTATCATATTCTTTATGTAGGTGATCATAATACACATTAATTTTTATGATCTCTATTGATATAGGTAGCCAGCAACTATTCTACAGTATGTAGCCCTTGTATTACAGGTTAGACAACTTGCAGGAGGGGCTCAGATGGTGCACTTCACCCAGTTCATTGAGTACATGTGGTGGAACCCTACAATGCGGCCCTTAATCCCTTGAATACAGAGCTCCATTTTTCAAATTTAATGTGTATGACTTTATGTGGAAACAATGTTTTCACTAATCCAAGTGATTCTGAGATCTTTTTTGTGACACAATGTGCTTTATGTTAGAAATACATTTTTGTTTATGTGTTTATTATGAAAAAAATAAAGTTTTGCGGAATTGTTTTCAAAATGTACACTTTCCTGCTGCTAAGACAGATAGTTTTTCTACAGAGATGAGTTGATAATTAATAATTATCATGTGTACTACAAGCAATTTTTCAAATTGAAAATTTCCAAAGCCTAGTATTTAGGGACTAGTTAAAGGGGTTGTCTCACTACATTGATTCATCTTACATCAGTCCTAGTTATTCAGTTTCATTTTTTAATTCAGGGGTGTGGTTACTGGCTTTACTGGTTACTACTGTCCTGCAGTGATGAGCTGCTGAGCATACCAGGTCTGTAGCTATAGCGACCAGCACGGTCAGCCTATCAGGAGAGATCAAACAGGTCTGTAGCTGCAGCAATCTGAGGAGCTGATGCAGCCCATACAAGAGGGGAAATCTAGGAATAGGTAGGACACTGTTAAGGGACACATCTTGCAAAGTGACTTGTTTTTGCAAGATATTTAATATAAAAAGCAATCCTTGTAGTGAGACAACCCCTTTAAGTTCTAAAATGACTTTGAGATATATCGCACCCGCTATAAATTACCCCACTTTAAAAAACTGCTCCTTTAAACTATTTCAAAAATGTTTCACAGATGTTAGAGCAAATCAGAAGTAAAATAAAAACATTTTCAATTTTAATCTTTTTTCTGTATTATGCAGTAATTTAGCGGGTGTTAACAAACAAACAGTGCATTTTTGATGCATTTTTTAAAGCGTTTTTTTTGTGCAGGAAGGCACAGCAATTAGTGATGTACATTGCTGCACAGAAACCGCAGCAAAAATTGCGGTAAAAATCGTGATTTTACCACGATGTTTGCCATGAACTTTGCTGTGATTTTTGTGCAGCAACGTACAGCATTAATTGCTGTGCCTTCCTGCACAAAAAAATGCATTAAAAACACATAAAAAACGCACCAAAAAGGGGGCTTTCACACAGCGCAGTTTTGGTGCAGTTTTAACTGCGCTCCAATTAAACTGCTTTTTTTTTTACCAGCAAGCTTCTTTCACTTATCTAAACTGTTTGGAAAGTGAGTAATCAATTAGTGTGTTTGTAACCCACAAGACTTCACAGTCATTGATTACTTACTTGAGACACCTTTCTGAACAATTTAGACAACTGAGAGAAGCTTGCTGGTAATAAAGGCAGTTTAATTGTAGTGCAGTTAAAACTGCACCAAAACTGCGCTGTGTGAAAGCCCCCTAATTGTGCAGTTTATATAAACATCCCACATAAGGCCCAGGTGTATTGCCTAACTCATTTACAGGCCCCAGATATGAAAGACCACCTAGTGGAGTTTAGGTATCCTTGAAGTGTGGAGATAGGAACATCATGGTGTGGGGCTGTTTTTCAGCATTCGGCACTGGCAAACTTAGAGGAGTTGTCTCACTATAGGCTTTCAGCCTACCTTAGTGTGTCTGGCAGCATAGGATTTTTGAATTCAGGGGCGTGCTTCTTGTCTGCCTCTTCTCCTCCCCCTTCCCCTCAGCACACAGACAGCTATCCTCCTCCAACTGCAGTAACTTCTATACAGCAGGGGTAGGGCGAGGGGGTTTGCTGCCAGAGTTAACCCTGTGTGTGCCTGCCTAGATCTGCTGCTCACTGCTGAATCAGCCATACTGTGCTGTGGCTGAGCTCTTGCTGCTCCTCTCCACAGAGTCAGGAGACAGCAGGGAGAGGGCTGATCTATGAGTGGCTATGGAGCCAGAGGTATGTGAAGCTGTGTATGCTAATAGCAGAGCAGGGGGATGTAAGTGTTCCTTTACCCCCTGCTTGGCATACAAATCTCCACTGACATCTCAAGCAATAACAAACAAACCCTGTCAGAACAGACACAGGGCAGCTGTGAAGTGAGTTACTATAATCACGATGTGTCACTAATACAGCAGAGCAGGGAGGGATATGAACCGTTCACATGCCCCCCTGATCTGTTCTATTAGTATAGTCAAAGCTCCACAGACACATCATTATTATAGTAACACACTTCACTGCTGTCACATCGTCCTGACCCCCCATCAGCCTCCTCTCTGCTCTCCTCAATCTTTGTTGAGAGCAGGAGGGTGCGGGCTCACACCGGGTTTATCCACAAAGTCCTAGAAGCCAGAGCCCTCCCCCTCCCCTACAGAAGCATACTGTGCTGAGGGGCTCTGTGCTCCACCTGTATTCAGAAGCAGATGAGTCACCAGCACTGACAGCCAGTGAGATAAAAATCAACAGGTCAGCTGCTATAGTGATTGGAGGAGCTGATGTACTCCTACTACCAGGGATAACTCAAAATCAGTAGGACATTTGTAATGAACATATATTGCAAAGCTGCTTGTTTTTTAAAGATCTTTTAATTAAAACCCAATCATTGTAGCGAGACAACCCCTTTAATGTATAAAAATCTGTTGCCATCTACCAGAATGATGAAGATGAAATGAGAATGAACAAATCAGCAAGACAATGATCCCAAACATACAGCAAAGGAAACTCTCCGTTGGTTTCAGAGTAAGAACAGAAATATGCTAGAATGACCCAGCCAATCACCTGAGCTGAATCCAACAGAAAATCTATGGAAGGAACTAAAACTCAGAGTTCATAGAAGGATCCCACAGAACCTTCAGGATTTGAAGAGTGTTTGTGTGGAAGAATGGGCCAAAATCCCACCTGAACAATGCAAGTGGCTAGTTTCTCCACAAAGGCGCATGGAAGCTGACATCACCAACAAAGGTTTTTGTACAAAATATTAAACATATTTTAGTAATTTCACCCACCGTAAGCATTATGCAATGTCATCTGTATGATGTGCGTAGCCAGTTTCTTGTTTACACCTTTAAAGGGAATGTGTCATCAAAAAAGGATTTATTGTTTAACTCACATTTTTATATTAAACATTTTTTAAGAATTTTTGGTTCTTGTTTTTTTTTAATTTTCCATATTTTTTAAAAAATTCCTGCAGTTTACTCTTTGGCCACTAAGCCTAATAATAGTCTGACACTTCCTGTTCTGTAGAGAGAGATTTTCAGCAGTCTGCTTATTATCAGTAATAGCAGGGTTACACTGAAAGGTGACACCAATGTGTATAGATAACAAAGGATCCCCTAGTCAAAATAGGAGATGTCACAGTTCCCCCTTTCCTCCTCCCTGCACACTGACTTCTTCCCAGGTCTCAGAATCGTGTCTAGAAAACTCTCCTATAGAAGTCAATGGGACTGATTCAGTCCACGGGCTCCTTTGTGCATGAAACTGCTGTAAAGCATCTCTCTACATGCTGTTAAAGCAGTGCAAGCAAGAATGTCTTCCCCACAATCAGATATAGACGACCGAATTGAGAAATCTACAATCAGAAAATAAAAATGGCTAAGAAGAAAATAATATGTATCAGTATCTGGTTTTAATAAGTAAAAAAAAAAAATTGGCGAGAGATTCCCTTTCATTTCGACATAGTACAACAGCATTTGATCTGACAGGTCAACGTCTCTCATGTACTTATTAAATCCAAGAAGCAGTTCATTTTTGTACAAGTCCCTTATGCTAGAAGAATGGGCGAGCTGCTGTGGTCGTGTACTGTTGTCCAATGAAGACATCCCTCTTGTCTTTGTACTTGACAAACATTGCGTCGTTACTGCATGGTGCCCCGCTCTCTCTTTATGTATTTACATAGGTAGTAAAAGATATACAGTCCGTCCATCAAGCCCTGCCAAATATGGGGAGTTTACCAAGAGGTAACCTAGGGAGGTTTCTTTGTTTACTGTGAATGGTGCTGCATGCCGCAGTATTTCTGAAAGCGACACACTTTACTAATGCGGCGTTAGTAAAAAAAAAAAAATCCAGGTCCAGGCAGTAATCTTGATCCAGCAGTGGGTGCACAACCCTCACACTATCTTTATACTAAATTCCAGGAAGGAGATTATTCTGGTGTCCTTCATACACTCTAGATATGTAGGGTATCTTGATGTAATCAGAACAGCTTATTCATCTTCCCACCATATCTTGCCCTCTTACTTGGCATTTACTAGTGAAATGGAAGCTTCTTTTGCCTAAGGAACTGCACTTTTTATGACTATGTCTGGGGAAACTTTCAGATTTTATACACCACTTTTATCTATACAGTAATAATTAGGGTCAGGGTGTGCACTGTTTGTTATCACTATTGTGTAGAAAATTAATGATTGCTTCAAGATGTGTTCTGGTTTTGGTTATGTGCACCATTGGGGTGTGGTGCAGGATATCCATGTTCCAGTAGTCCCTAGTACTTGGTTTCCTCACTAACTCTATACTCAATACAAGGCCCCAAAATACAAGCATTTTAGAGCATCTATTATGATCCACCTAATAAGCTTGGCATAAATAAAGTTGTGGTTTTGCTTAATACATTGTTGGGCATAGAAATAAATCTAGGTTACCATTAGGTAAATTAAAGGGGTTGTCTCGCTACAAGGATTGCTTTTTATGTTAAAGATCTTGCAAAAACAAGTCACTTTGCAATACGTGTCCATTAACAGTATCCTACCTATTCCTAGATATCCCCTCTTGTATGGGCTGCATCAGCTCCACAGGTCGCTATAGCTACAGACCTGTTCAATATTTAATGATAGGCTGCAAGCACTGGTTGCTATAGCTAAAGATCTGGCTTCTGCTGCAGCCTAGTAGAAGCCAGTAAACACACCCCTGAATTCAAAATGAAACCAAGAAAACAGGACTGAGGTAAAATGAATCAATGTAGTGAGACGACCCCTTTAACTTGTATATCCTTGCTGGGTTGAAATGTATCCTTGAATTTCCTGTGAATTCAATGATAGCAGCCATCTATAATCTGTTAATGTGGTTCTGCAAATATACAACACATTATGTTAATTACTTTCATGCTTAGTTGTAAATTAGTATTGTGCAGGGTGATAAGGGGTTAATTTGACAACTCAACTTCTGCAGTAGCTTCTACCAGATCCTGTTACACTAAAGTTACTGTAGGCTATGAAGCCTGTCCAACCATATTGCTTTGGGTTTTTAAAAAGGGTTTTGTCACAAAGTAAAATTGACGTGGAAAGTTTGAAAATTAAATAATAAACATTTTCACCATTCATCATTATTAAAAATTCTGCACCGTTTTTGTTTTAGCTGCTCCTTTAGTGATCCATTGTATACAGCTTGTCTCCAAGGGATACGACCAGGGCTGAGAGCTCCTCACTCCTGGTCGCACATGCTCAGACACCACCTCTCCCCTCAGGCAGCTACTGAGTGTTCAAACCCCAGGTGCTGTCATTCTACTCCTGTCCTTCGGACTAGTTAGTAAGAAGTCAAACAGTGCAAATAAAAAAAGAACCCTCGATCAGGTCTGTGCATTGATAAAAAGGAAAAAAAATCCACAGGTTAAGTTCCTGCAGGGATTTGAACCAAGGACTCTTGTGCTGTACAGCAAAAATATTACCTCTGAGCTACAGTGTAGCTACTTACAATTCTATAAACAAACAGACCTTTCTTTGACTACACAGAGGAAAGGCCTGGTGATGTCATCCTGCTGGGTCACATGATAGCAATTCAAACAAATCACACACGCCCCCCTACTGAGCACACAGAGCTGAAGAGCTGGATACAGGAGGTATGAAATGAGATCGTGGCAAAACCCCTTTAAGAGCGACTCTATGCCACAGGCTACCCTACCTACAGTATACGCCACTCGCATGTAGTCAATTTCTGTGCTTTCATTTGTCGTTGCAGTTGTTACACCATTGCATGATTTCTGTACTGAAACCAAGATAACAGTCCCAGGTCCTGCTGGGCAATTACAGTTCTAGCACATAACATCAGTGTCACAGCAACACTTTGTAGATGGAGAACGTTTGCCAGGTTACAAAAGATAACTAACTCTTCCATAAAACTTGATTCCTTATACTCAAGAGAAGGAGGAATATTTCAGGGAGTTATCTTCATTTATCATCAGCCCAGTCACTGTGAGGATTCCCAGCAGAGGACAGGCTTATAGCCCCAGGACAGATTCCCTTTCTGTCTGATGATCAAAATTCAAGGGCCTATTTAGGCAGAAGGGAAGAATCTATAAAAAAGCAAAAAAAAAGCATATGGGCATTCTCCCCCCACCAAGAGTGCTCAGTGACAGATCTACCTAATGGTCTGCAACCTGATACAACTGAATGGACACCTGTCCTTCCAATCTGCCAGCAGAATGCTATGTCCATCACATATTCACACACTGGGGGCAGCCGCACCTACAGGTAAGGTTAGAGAAGTGAAGACCTACGTTTCAGAAGGGACCAATTATTGACTGTGATTGACATTTTGCCTTTACTATCCTGACAACTATGTCAAGTATAAGAGAAGGTTGAGGGATCCCTTTAAAAAAAGTCAAAGAACTTGTTTTTTTTCTACATACAGTGAAACAGAACAATTGATAATTAGGCCATGTTCACACGGCTTAAAATGGGCAGTATTTCGGTCTGTAATTACGTGCCGGAGTGCGCAAATTACGGGCTTAAAACGGCCCAGTCATTACGGTAATCCACAGTTCTCATAGAGAACTATGGATTACGTCTCCTCTCCCTGCTCGGCGAATCCACCGGGCGGGGAGATAATTGACATGTGAATTACTAGCGGCGTATACGCGCCGCTGGTAATGCAAGTCTATGGGCCGGCGAGGTGCCGGCCCCCCGCGCCCGCCCCCGACCACACGGCGTAATTGCGGGGCATAATTACGTCCCGCAGTTAAGCCGTGTGAACATAGCCTTACAGTTCAAAATTAAGGGCACAACTTGTTTGTTACCATTTACTTCAAGTAACATTGATTTAGTTTCATGGTTCTTAATGACTCATAATGGTACAGTAGACTTGCATATAGAAGAACTCCATCTTATCAGGGAGGTATTTTCACTTGTTGCTTTTGCAGGCAAGCGGCACAATTTAATGCATCATATATTATATTGGGTCATTCCTTGTATCGCAACCTGGCATTGTGGTGAGGCTTGCGAGAGCTATTAACTCTTGTAGTCATGACACAATCACCATAGGTGAACTGGTTTAGCAAGAGGCTCCAGACTAACAGCCATCCAACACCTAAGGCCTCATTGACACATCAAGCGGAAGAAGGCACACGCTGTCTTAATAGATGTTATTGTAGAAGTAGGCAGCAGTGGAGCAGTGATCTCCAGATTTCCACATGCTCACAGTTTTCACATGCAGGCTCCAAGACCGTCTAAACAGCATTATGGGCCCCTGGGCAGAGTTGTACACTGGGCCCACCAAAAAACACAACCACCCACAGGAACAAATATGTACATTAGAAATAACAAACTTGTAACCTACAACTCCGTCATATAGAGACCCCAGAGCGGTCAGACACCAGCTCAGGTAGTAATCATTACATGACAGTGACTACAGCACTGATCTAACAGAGACGCACAATAACCCCTGACATCCAGGGGCTCACAGGACACGTCTTATCTGATGAGTAGCGCTCTGAATCGTTCTTTTGCCCCTTTCTTCTCCAACTGGTCAAGACCGTCATGGCGACTTCTCCTGGCCGCAACTCGTCCCTGCAGAATGTACCACACAAACATCTTAGACTTTATCAGCACTTTGCTACCGATTCCTACCTCAGTTATGGGTGCCCCCCATTAAGTAAATAGATAGTAATATTGCCCACAAAGTAGGTAGGTATCTAGACTCCAGTAGGTAGGTATACAGGCCCACTTTAGGTAAATATGCTGCCCCCTGTAGGTAGGTTTACAGCCCCCTATAGGTTATAGTCCCCTCTGTAAGGTATAGGCCCCCTGTAGAATATAGCCCCCAAGTAGGTTATAGGGCCCCCTGTGGAATATAGACCCCTGTAGGTTATATGGCCCCCTGTAGAATATAGTCCCCCTCTAGTCTATATGGCCTCCCTGTTGAATATACCCCCCCCCCCCGCTGTAAGTTATACGCCCTCCTGTAGTTTATAGATCCCCTGTAAAATATAGCCCCCAAGTAGGTTATATGGCCCCCTGTGGAATATAGCCCCCTGTAGGTTATATGTCCCCCTGTAGAATATAGCACCTCTCTAGTCTATATGGCCCACATGTATAATATAGCCCCCTGTAGGTTATATGACCCTCTATAGAATATAGCCTCCCTGTAGGTTATATGCCCCCCTGTAGAATATAGTCCCCCTCTAGTCTATATGGCCTTCCTGTAGACTATAGCCCCCCCCATAGGGTATAAACCCTCCTGTAGGTTATAGGCCCCTGGAGAATATAGCCCCGTGTAGTTTATATGGCCCCTCTGTGGAATATAGCCCCCTTGAGGTTATATGCACCCCTTGTAGAATATAGCCCCTCTCTAGTCTATATGGCCCCCATGTAGAATATAGCCCCACCGTAGGTTATTTGCCCCCCTGTAGAATATAGTCCCCCTCTAATCTATATGGCCCCCCTGTAGAATATAGCCCCCCTGTAGGTTATATCCCCTCTCCCCCCCCCCCCTATGATATAGCTCCCTGTAGAATATAGCCCCCTGTAGGTTATAAGTTCCCCTGTAGGTAAACAAAAAATATTAAAAACTGTTACTCACTTATCTGCACTCTCTGCTGGGGACCCTGCTCCGGTAGCTGGTTTCCGGCATGAGCCGTGTGACATCATTACACTGCCTATGCCCAGGATTTCCTAGGCCGGAAGCAAGACGAGAAAGGCATGGTGGCCGGCCAGACTCGCGTTGTTGGCGGAGCTCTTGTCTCTTCGTGAATTGTGCAATCGGCCAACCCATCCTTGATTGTCCCGGAGAGGCCTTGCCAGACGGTAGCAACAAAGGCCTCGTTTTTCGTTCCAAATCCAGGTGAGAGCATGCAGAATCGCACTACACATTGTCCCACTGTAGAGTTGATATGACGTAGGTGGAGCAGAGCAGCTTCAAAAGAAGATGCACGTCCTAGTTTTATAGAATGTTCCAAGGAACGCTTGAATATAGGCTGTCAGAATTTTAGTGCTAGAAGGCTACAGCAGATTCCCTTTTACAAAGTATTATATAAATGCCTATAACTATCACCTTAGCAAGAAGCACCATGCTGGTCTGTGGAGATTTAATGCCTTTACACTCTACTGGTATTTAAAGGGAACCTGTCACATAGTTTATGCCCCCCTTGCTGAGGAAAGCACAAGCTAGTGTCAGACATGCTGTTTCCAGCGCTGTGTCCCTTATTCTGTAAGATGCTGTAATTTTAGAGCATTTAATGCACAAATGTTATTCATGAGCAGGTGTTAGCCCCGCCCACCAAATGCTAGCCCCGCCTGCCTTGCAGTTATTCACATGTTTCTACCTATTCAAAGTAATAGGTTAATCAGTTAAGGTGGGCGTGGCTAGCCACAGGTGGGCGGGGTATGAAAAAAACGGACCATTTCATGACTCTTCTGGCTGAAAACTGCCAGATTTGAGCATTAAATACTCTAAAACTACAGCATCTTACAGAATAAGGGACACAGCGCTGGAAACAGCATGACTGTTACTAGCTTGTGCTGTCCTCAGCCAGCGGGGCATAATCTATATGACAGGTTCTCTTTAAATATTTTTATAGGCTTATGGGAAGAGAGCTGGAATTCTTGAGCACCATCTATTGGCTATAGTAATCATTATGTCACATCTGACTTACTGAGTCTTGCAATGTGAAGGGATTCAAGCCTATAACTATCACTCTGATAAAGGGTCAAATCTAACCACATTTAAATTTTTACAGCTGGTATGGGCTGATATGGAACAATTTTATGCATGAGGCGCAGTCTACTTTTCTTTTATCCCAGTATACTGTAAATGTCATGCACGGCATATAATGCGCCTAGTTTTGGTATATCCCAGTTCATTTCTATCGAGAGTATGGTGTCAAAATAGACCAAAAAAACAGCGCTTGCGTATTGGGACATGGCGCCCTAAATGCTCCAAATTTAGTTATACAGAAAACAGTTGAATAGGTTCACTCCTGCTCCAGGAACCTGAAGATGAAGTTAGCTTGTCCCTGGTGATTATTACTAATAAATATAAATTCAAAGGGATAACATAAATGATAACCAATTTTTAATAAAACAATATAGGTACAAATAGATTTAGTTTTAAGTGTTTTGGAACTGACTCAGATGTGGGACCACCTGCAATTTGGATAATGTCATTTCTGCACACACATCAAAATGTTCATCACAGGAAATCAGGGGCCTACAGTAAAACTCGGGACTAAAGCAAGGTTTTCAAGAAAAATAAGAATTACTATGGTAAAGTTGTCTCCATTCCTTGGCCTCTGCAGTACAGTCCACTAATCACTGTATCTTGTCCATCTTCTGCTCCTGATTGCGAAACCTGCTATCCCCTTAACTGCTCTCTCTTCAAGCCTGGTAGTTCTTCCATCAGCCATAGAAATTATAATTAACAGCTTTGCAATTATTGAAGCCAGGGCCGGGACTTGCCTAAGACAATTTGATGTCCAAGACAAACAGGGCAAATGGCACCTCTCCTCTACTCTAAAAATTCAAATGCCTGGTTCTAACGTGGCACATGGTACCTCTAGCTGTGCCCTCCCAAGTTGGAGGTGCGGTATAAGTGACGTTACCTTAATTCTATCTATCCTTCTTCTACCCCTGTCTCATTCATTTGTTTTTCATTTGCTTTGTATTGTCATTTTCTGAGACCAATAACTTTATTTTCTATCTATAGACTTGTATGAGGCCTTGCTTGTTGCGGACTGAATTGCGGTTTACATTGGTATTATCAGACACCTGCAACTTATTAATCACTTTTTATTCCAATTATAAGGGAGGCAAAATGACCAAAAAAAACCTCAACTTTGGAGCTAAGAAATTTTTTATGCCATTTACTGTGCAGTATAGATAAGATTATATATCAATAGATTGTACTTTCATAGACATGGTAATACCAATTATGTTTTGTATTTCTTTTTTATTTGTAAAATGGTAAAATGCGTTGTTTTGAGCTTTTTTCATATTTTTAAAATAAAAAAAATGTTTATTTGCAATTTTAGTCACCTCGAAGCACTTGTCTACCAGGGTGAACAGTATTCTGCAATACTGATATATTGTAGCTCTCCTATTACCTCTGACCTCATGCACTGAGGTTGTGTGAGTGGTTGTTTTATTGGTAATTTTGCATCTGTGCAATTTCCCCATGCATTATACTGGGGCTTTTGTGCATGCTGGTGTGAATAGGTGTTAAGTTGGTGTGCAGTTTTTCATCTTGCTCAATTAGCTGCACCTGTGATTTTTTCCCAGCTAGCATGAAGGCCAGAGTTGCTAGCTTCTGGGTCCAGTTTAGTTCGGCCATTGTGCTGTGAACAAGCTCCTAAGAACTGGAGTGCCCCTTCATGAGGTGGCACGTTAGGCAATCACCTACTTCTGTTCACCCGTCCCAGCCCTGTATGAAGCACTTTTTCTGTCCCTTGACTTTAACATTGTAATTTGTAGCAGAACACATCAAAAAGATGGATCTAATAAACAACACCTTTTATTTCAGTCCATTGTTACCTTGTTCCATTGACATTATTAGTTTAAACTAACTACGGATGGAAAGATGGTTTAGACAACAATATCATTTATACCAGAGAACAAACCACTGCATGCAACATTTCCTGTCCACCAATGAAATCAGTATAGGTATACTTGTTAAAAACCATCTTTTCAGGTAAAAAGGTAAAAGCAGACTAATATGAACAGGGACTAAGCTCCTACCATGCAACTGTACAGATACTATTCTGGATCGCAGCTATGTACCCCTGAAGATCACCATGAAAACTGGTCTGTCTGTGCCTGCTGCTCTGTGGGAGTTTGTGTGCCAACAGAAAAATGTAAAAATGTTTAGGCTATTTTTTTTTTTAAAAGGAAAACAAAATTGGGGCACAGGGGTCAAGCTTTTAGATCGCACTTATGAGACCAAAAAGTGCAAGAGTAGAGCCCTAGTATGCCCAGGCTGCACTAGATCCCTTTATTTTTTGTTTTAAAATAAAACCTTGGTCAAGTCTTGCTTCTTACTGTGTCAAGGTAATTCATGAAAAATGTTTTAAAAAAACCTAGGTAGAGGTAAATTGTAGCCTGTCCACCCTAGGTCCAATCCTGCAGTATAACCCAAGTTAGGCTCAAACTGTGTATGGAGAATGCAGAAAACATTACTGATAGTGTTGAGAAATTCTCTGCAAAGAAAACAGTCTGGTACTTTACTCGTTTCTCAGAAAAAGGAAGTATGGAATTCACCACTAATGTACTGTGAGATCTATGAGGTTTTCCTGATGGCACAAAAATAACATAAAAGCAGGAAGATGTCTTAAGTCTCACCAAAGCATAATTGTCAAGTACTGTAATCACAGAGGAGGGCACTCTCATATGAAGTTTGAAGTTGAAGCATGTCAGTTTAAAAAGCACAGGTCAGAATATGACAATAAAAAAAAATGTAAGGGTACATCCAGTGTCGGACAAGGGGGTCTGGGGCCCACAGGGGAGTTGATCTTGGGGGCCCATCATACTGTACATGAAAATATTATCACGGCCTCCTTCAGGAAACAGAACTATGCGCAAGTGTTTTACCAACATATCAACACCGGCTAGTGTTTAGCCACATACAAACCCCCTGTATTTGTGCTAGTACAAAAATAAACTGCAAGAAGTAAGTGACTCCTCAGGGTCTATCGCATGTCTTTTTAAATAGGACACATGTACACGTGCCATATACCCCGCGCCACCCACAACACATATGGACCCATAGACCAGATCCACTTAGGTATAACCTACAACACCGCAGTAAGAAACATAGTGGCAGACAAGCTAAGTAAACTGTAAACCCCACCTCACAGAGACCAAGGTGTCATTCACCATGTAGGATAACCTATACACTGCCAAAAGATAACCCAGCTCGGTATAACCTACAACACCGCCATATAGACCACATAGAGGTCAGACACCAGCTCAGGTATAACCTACAACACCGCCATGATAGAGACACATAGTGCAGACACCAGCTAAGGTATAACTTACAACACCCCTTATAGAGATCACATAGAGGTCAGACACCAGCTCAGGTATAACCTATAACACCGCCATATAGAGATCACATAGAGGTCAGACACCATCTCAGGTATAACCTACAACACCGCCATATAGAGACCTCATAGAGGTCATGAAAAAACTTTGAGATTCTTATTTCACATGTTTTTGATCAAAAAAATGCTTAAGCCACCCACGAACTTACATCGTGATCTCAGGTCGGGTGGTCCTACGCTATCTTTACCTCTCAATAGAGCCAAATTCAGGCCTCTCATTGGGTCAACCGACCTCCATTATCCAGAGAGAAAAAATAAAAAAACACCAACCTTGCAAGCTGCACTCATATAACAGCCTGTGAAAATGGGTTGGGTGCAGGAAACCAAAATGGAGGCATCTCTTCCTCCTATATAGATTAAAAGCAATATATGCAAAATACAACGTATAGTTCTGCACAAAAAACATTTCTGAAAAAACACAATGTGAACCTGGGTGCCACTGGCAGGGTTGCGGCATATATATATACACATGTACACCATTACCAGTGGCACACCACTGCAAAAAGGGCAATAAAATACATGGAAATCCCTAAAGAAGCATTTATGCTATCTATCATACATGAAAAAACTTTGAGATTCTTAGTTCACATGTTTTTGATAAAAAAATGCTTAAGCCACCCACGAACTTACATACTGCTTTTAATCTATATAGGGAGGGAGAGATGCCTCCATTTTGGTTTCCTGCACCCCACCAATTTTCAAGGTTGCAAGGTTGGTGTTTTTTTCTTTCTTTCTCTCTGGATAATGGAGGTCGGTTGACCCAATGAGAGGCCTGAATTTGGCTCTATTGAGAGGTAAAGATAGCGTAGGACTGCCCAACCTGAGATCACGTTGTAAGTTCGTGGGTGGCTTAAGCATTTTTTGATCAAAAACATGTGAACTAAGAATCTCAAAGTTTTTTCATGTATGATAGATAGCATAAATGCTTCTTTAGGGATTCTCATAGAGGTCAGACACCAACTCAGATACAACTTACAACATCACCATATAGAGACCACATAGTGATCAGACACCAGCTCGGGTCACATCACATTACAGTGAATACAGCACTGATCCAGTATAGAAGTAAAATAACCCCTGAAATCAGGGACTCACCGGAGATGTCCTATCTGATGAGTTGTTCTCTTCTCTTGAGTCATTCTTATTCCCTTTTCCTCTGCATCCGTTCCACACCACCATGATGACTTGTCCCGGCCACAACTCATCCCTGCAGAAATTACACACATATCTTAGAATCCTCAATTTTCCTGCACCTCTTTATCTATCCCCACCTCTGTACAAACTACCCAAGGGTGGGAGAGCGGGTACAAGCCATAACTTAGAGACCTAGTATCCTAAGGGGTGGGAGGATGGGGAAGAGGACTGACCCCCTGGAGATAATGCTACAACTATGGGCTGCTGCCCTGTCAATTATATTACCACGTAGGTAGACAAGACCCTAGGTAGGTAGGCAAATAGGCAAGCCCCCAGGTTGTAGGTAGGTGGTTTCCCCCAGTTAGGTAAGCTGTAGGTAGTTAGGGTCCCATTTATATAGGCTGCAAGCAGTTAGGGACCCCATTTAGGTAGTATACAGGCAGTAAGGGCTTCCCATGCAGTAGTATACTGGCAGTTAGGGCCCCTTTAGGTAGTATACAGGTAGTTAGGGGCCTCCTTTAGCTAGTGTGCAAGAAGTCAGGATCTCCCCTTTAGCTAGTGTGCAGGAAGTCAGGGTCTCCCCTTTAGCTAGTGTGCAGGAACTCAGGGGCTCCCTCTTTAGCTAGTGTGCAGGAACTCAGGGCCCCCTCTTTAGCTAGTGTGCAGGAAGTCAGGGCCCCCCCTTTAGCTAGTGTGCAGGAAGTCAGGGCCCCCCTTTAGCTAGTGTGCAGGAAGTCAGGGCCCCCTTTAGTTTGTAGGTAGTAAGGGCCCCCTTTAGTATTTAGGTAGTCAGGGCCCCCTGTAGGTAGTCAGGGCCCCCTTTAGGTTAACCAAGGCCCCCTTTAGGTAGCCAGGGCCCCCTTTAGGTAGCCAGGGTCCCCTCTGGTAGTCAGGGCCCCTTTGGTTTAGCCAGGGCCCCCTTGGTAGTCAGGGCCCCCTCTGTAGTCAGGGCCCCTTAGGTAGCAGGGCCCCCTGTATGGTAGTACAGGGCCCCCTTTAGGTAGTCAGGGCCCCCGCTAGGTAGTCAGGGCCCCCTTTAGGTAGTCAGGGCCCCCCTCTGTTAGTCGGGGCCCCCTTAGGTTAGTCAGGGCCCCTTTAGGTAGTCAGGGCCCCCTCTGGTAGTCAGGGCCCCCCTTTAGGTAGTTACAAAAAATAAACAAACCACCACTTACCTCACTCTCGCTCCCGCTCCCAGACGGCTACTGGTGCCCTGCATAGGCGGCACGGTCATGTGACGTCACCGTGCGACTACCTCACAAGTAGGGGCCGGCGCCCGGCAGGCTTAAGGCCTGATGCCTTAGGCCTGCCAGGGCGATCAGCGGAGCCCCGTGAGTCGGGGACATTAGTCCCCGACTCCCGGGCCTTGTCTCTGAGCGCTTGGGACGCAGGGCCCGGGCGTTCAGGGACTGAATGCGGCGGGCGAGCCCCGGGGAGCTGTGGCACTGCCTCCGAGACCCACAGCAGCTCGGGGCCCACTGGGGAATTCACCGATCCCCCGGCGGCCCAGTCCGAACCTGGGTATGTCCACATGGCAATGTTTTCAGATGGATTTTCAGACAATTTTTGGATTTGAAAACTGTTTGAAAACCGACTATCAACCCTCTCCATAGCTTTGGATAGAAAATCTGCACAGTATTCGACAATGAACCGGTTTTCAGCTGGACAGATTTTTACATTGGAACATGCACAATCTTCTGCCTGGTTTTCGGGTGGAAGGTGTGCATTTCAATGGTAGATGGGGATGGTAAATCCGCAAACCGCGGGCAATACCTTCTCCCAAAAGCATACAAAAGACGACAAAATACTGGCCTGATTCTTAAAACAAAATCCGACCAATATTTTGTCTATGCTGTATGAATCTACCATAATAATGATATGGCTCACTGTATAAAATCCAAACATTTTACTGGTAGGAATTATCAAAAAATGAAGGCATGGCTATTTCTATATACATTTGCAAGGCTGGAAGTTAGGAAATTATCCCTTGGCCTTAGCAGGACATCTTCAGTAAGCAGATGTTTTTTATAATTATCTTAAAATATGTTCACTTGGTTATCCAGCAGTGTTTTTTCCATTGAGTCTGAAAAAATCTGAAAAAATCTATAAAGTATAACATTAGAGACTGAATTAATTGAAAATACAAGTAGATATAGATATTAAGACAGATTCTCGGATAAAAGGATAATAAATATTAAGATAGATAGATACTAAAAATAAACAAGTGGCAAACAATAAAATAATACATACAGCTATTTACTGAACAGATGGGTTTTAACAGTTTTGAGCATTGGAAACTTTGTCTTCCGGAAGGATAATATTGCTATAGCCATTGATCGGTTCCAATGTGTTAGATAACTTTGGAAGCGTTTAAGTTGGAGGAAGGAAGCTGTTTCCTTACTATTCCCTGAGAAAGTTTTTGAAGCCAAAATCGTATTTTATATTCTTTATTAACCGTTCCATTTTTATTTGAATAACATGCATATAAAAATCTTATATTTTGTAGTTAAGAATTACAGTTATGAATATAGCACTAATGAACATTGCCAGTCTGACTGAGAATCCCTTAGGCTATGTCTCCACTGCAGCGGACAAAAAAACGGCCCGAAAGCGGCCGTTTTCTTTTCCAATGCAGAACCGTGTTTTTTGTCACGGTCGCTTTTCGTTTTTTTGACGTCGCCCAAACAATTGTATTATATGGGAAGACGCCAAGAAAACTAAAACTGCAGGCGTTTATACAACATGTTGTATAATACACGGGCACCAGAAGACGAGCCGAGAAAAGACAAGCTGTGGAGACTGCAGCTCGTCTTTTCTATTGCCGCCTATGGGGCTGCAGGAACGATCATATCTTCAGCGCTTTTTAATAATCCTGTGCTATGTCTCCACTGTGTTATCCTGTGCAGTGGAGACATAGCCTTATACTGTGTAATACTGACAAATATGTTATATATTGTTTGTAAGAGTGTTGCTTTATTTCTACCCTATCCAATCATTGTCTATGTGGAGAAACTCTATGTGAATTAAAGAGGACCTGTTACTGTTTCTGACATGTCAATTTAAGTAAATACTTGGGTTCCCTGTGATAACAATTCTGGGTCATCTTCTCTTATAACTCTATGTTGTGCTGTTCCTCTGTTGTTCATTCCAACTCCGAGGTGTGTTACCATTTCAGTTTTCAAAGGGGTATGTCACTTCCCACAATAACTGTAAGCATTGATTGGACCATGTCAAATTGAGTGGGGACACAACCCCAAGTGGTAACACCCCCTTGACAAACTGGTGATAATTTACTAGGAGGAATAAGGGGACTCAGAAAACTTGGAGATATAATGAGATATAATGAAATATGCTTCAGGATTGTTATTCCATGGGGAACTCTATTGCTAAAACAGACATTTAGGAGAGTTCATGGGTCCTCATTAATCTGACTATAGTTATGCATCAGTTAGCTAAAAGTTAAAAACTGACTCCACCATAAACATGCATGCTCATACACACCATCACACACACTACACAAGCAAAGTAAAACACTCACACACTAACACACACTACACACACACCACACACACACTCTATTTTTTTTGTGTCTTTAAATTACACCATACATTTCAAGGATTTTAGAGTGCTGTTTTAGAATCATTTCTGGTGATTTTTTTTTGTTTTTTTATATATATTTCATGTCATATAGTAAAATACAAACTGCATTTTGAACAAATGCCACAAACCATATGTGTATGCAGACTTTTCAAAATTGTGCTGTAGTCTGTAAAGTAATATGGCCATAGATTTTATGACCTAAAAAAAGCAGTGAGTACCCTGCATCTGGTGACAAATACGAGGCATGACCATCAGTTGTGCAGCATTGGAGTGGTGAGAATTTCCACATGCGATATTTATTTTATAACCTCTCATGTTTTTCGTATGCAATCTGCACTTCTTTGGTCATTGGAAGTAAGCACAAATGGTAATATCTGATGATATCTGTGATATCTGTCCACAGTATCCCTGATATAAGGTTATTGTTCTGAGAAATTGTTGTCTCTGTTCCTATGGAATAGTTTAATTGAATTTATTACAAACTTTAATAGGATATTAAAAATATATAAATTATATATAATGATATAAATATAAAGTATATTTTCGTGATTATACTGTCCAATAATAAACGCAAAGTTCAAAAAAGCTAAAAGTTTTATTTTATGAAGCAATGTTTAGTAAACCCGGCTGCCTTTATCATGCAATGTTAATCATGGATGTAGCCTGACAGTGCACCCCCCTTGAAGAAGACCGGGGAAACCCTTCCCCTGTTTGTAGTTTTGTGCTCTTGATCTCTAGACTCCTTTTAATTAAACAAGGTCACTTGCTGTCACAAGCATTATTGTGTCATATTAATGCTCTCCTTGTCTTTGGTTTGATTGGAATTGCAGCGTTTCCTTGGTTGAAAGCCATCCTTTTTATTTAAGTGTGATGCAAGAAGAACACGATAGGCACAAAATACCTATGGTCACTTATGGTCAAACTTACACTCTGTTATACATTGCGCCTATTTGTTGGGATTACATTTAAAAGTCCAAGACAGTGCATGGAGAAATCTGCTTTATTCCTCTTTATGGTGATAACATTTTTCAGGGATTGTCTATGTATTTTCTTGGCTTGATAGTTGATCCTATCAAAATAAATTCTTGTTATCTGTTACTATAAAATAGACAATTACTTACTGCTCTAGAATCTGCAGCGCACAATCCTGCTGACATTCCTTAATATTCAGATTCTTCTTGTACACAAGAGATCTGATTTATTTTTGCTTTAATGGGTTACAATGTAAAACTGACTTTCTGTGTGCATAAACTTTTCCAATACTGTTGTGAACTACTACCTTTAGGCATACTTGCCAACTTTTGGAAGTGGCTTCAGGGAGATTTTGAATTACGCTTTCCACCTGAGGTTTAGGGGGCCCCCCAACCCCTGTTTTACATGGACACCCCTCTTTGTTAAAAGTACCCCCATTTTCACATGTGTGTAAAGTGAAAATGATGGGGGTACAAAAATAATAAGGCTGTGCACATCTAAAAATATTTCTGAAAAACGCACATGGGCCATGAAAAGGGCAATAGTAACATCTAACACAAAAATAGTGGCACACAAAAAGACTAAAAAAACCTAAGGGTATATGGAAATATTGAAATGCATTATGCAAAGGGAAAAATATGAAAAACCCGGGACCTTGTTTACAGTTTTGATCAAAGATTGTTTTAAAAAGGCCCCCTCCCAAAAAGTCGGGGATCCCAGAGGGGTAGTCCCTACACTAAACAGTTCCCCTCACTAGGGCAATCCAGATGCAATTTCAGGGAATGTAGGAACTAAAAAATTGGGGATTATCCTCACTGGGGTTTTAAAAAAGGGAGCTGATGCCCGAAGCCAATGGATTGCCAAAACCAAATGGACTACAAAAAATATAAGGCGTGAAACTAAATTATTAGTTGCCCCCTGAATTTGGTTAGATAAAGGATGTGGTACATTAGCTTACCCCAATTGGTGCCTAACCACATTAACAGCTTTCCTTTAAGGGCCCAGCTACAATGTGGTCCTACCACCCGGTGATTAAAAAGGGGGCCCTCTCATGATGCTTTTCCCCCGGGCCCCCAAACCACTATATAAAGAGCACCAGAGCCAGTAAAAAAAAAATCTCAGATGTATAAATGGTTTAGCTGCCATATGAAATGTGGGTTTCAGTGAGGTTTTGATGTGTTTTGGAGCTGAAAAATCAGTGTCCCAAACACACCCAAATTTAAACTGTGGAAATTAATACCTGCAAATAATACCCCTTTAAAACAACTTTTATGGGGTATTTTAAAAATTAATATCAAACCCCCCATATATTACCACTATTTTCTAATTATAGCAACTTGCACATTGTCAGTGGAGTAATGCCCGATAAAAAGCGGGTCCCCTTTATACAGACAAAATTCACACATGGTGATAAACACCTTTTAAAACCACTATCCGAGCGTTTTTCCCCTACATTCTAGGGTTCATCAGGGGTTTTAAATTTTTCCTGTGGAAAAAAATACGCTATATACAACGCATATACACAACACATGTACTTCAAATTAGATAAGTGGGATTGATATTAGCTCAAGTGTGCCAGGTATAATGCGATGTTCCGCGACCTCTAGTACGCTGGCACCCAAGATAAGAGGGATACTGTGTGAACATACCCTAATAGACATGCCCAAGAGTGTATTCTAAAAGTTACAGTAAAACTGTACCTGCTGGTGGTTTACCAGATTGGTGGCAAACCTACCATAGCAGGAGATTTACCAACACTTCAGGGAGACCGGGGAGACCCCCTTTTCAGGGAGTCTCCCTGATGATCAGGGAGAGTTGGTAAGTATGCCTCTAGGTTACACCTAAGACTGTAGCTGTGGTACACATTAAACAGTTTTAGCATTCTGAATAGTGTGTTCTGAGTTTTAAAGGGAACCTGTCAGGTGAATTTTGCTGCCCTATTTGAGAAGAGAATATGATAGATTGAGAAAAGCTGAGCTCTGTGATATATAGATGTATATGATAAGGAGCAAGATTTCTGAGTAAAAAGCAGAGAAAACTGACCAGACTGCTTAAGAGAAAGTAAGAGTTCTGCTTACCCCACCCATATACAGTGACTGACAGCTTTACCTGTATCAGTGTGTGTACAGATAAAGCTGTCAATGAAGGCAGGGTGACCAGTAGTTAAAGTTTCATTTTCTCTACTTTTTACTCAGAAATTTAACATCAAATCATCTAAACCTGTATATCACAGAGCTCAGCTTCTCTCCCTCTATCACATCCTGCTGTCACATAGGGCAGCAAATATCACTTGACAAGTTCCCTTTAAGTAGCCTTTGTTATTTATACCATAATATATTTAGATAAGATATAACGGAGCAGCACTCACCAAAAAGTGCTTTATTAGAATAAAAACTTACAACAGGGTCGGGAGATGTCACATTACACCATACCATAATACCATAATGTATTGTGACTCTTTGGGTTTGGGTAAATTCAGTGTGACAAGAAAGAATGAAGATAGCAATGAAAGGATATTAGATCAATTGAGCTCCCCCAAAAATATTATTCTATCAAAGAAAAGGGATGATATACTATAAAACAGACAAGTTCCTGAAATCCCCTATTAAAGTGGAAAAAAATGAAAGTTTTTATGATGATATACCAAAAGACAGCAGGGTGAAAAAAAAGCAAGATGAGTATAAGGGGGTTTTCACACAGCGCAGTTTTGGTGCAGTTTTAACTGCACTCCAATTAAACTGCTTTTATTACCAGCAAGCTTCTTTCAGTTATCTAACTGTTTGGAAAATAATTGATTGCTTACTTGAAACACCTTTCTGAACAATTTAGACAACTGAAAGAAGCTTGCTGGTGATAAAGGCAGTTTAATTGGAGCACAGTTAAAACTGAACCAAAACTGCGCTGTGTGAAAGAACCCTAAGGCCAGCAAAATTGTCTTAAAGAGAGAGAATGAAGAAGAGTTGACTTATCAATATTTCACTACAAAGAGCCTAATGTGGCAGTGTGTTAGGAAATGTTAGTCAGTGGTGTGGAGGATGCCCAGAATTCGACATTTAAAGAACTGCATATAATTAAAAATCAGTTGCTGAAAAAAGCAGTTTATGTAGAGAACTATTCCAGCAGATCTAATCTAAGGTTGATTGGACTACTAGAAGGATTTAAAAGCATTAATTTGTAGATTTTATTGAAAAATTGCTAATTAAATGTTTTGGCCAGGATTGCTTTTCCAGCTTACTTATAGTAGAATGAGCTCATAGAGTGCCAATGACAAAAACAAAATCCGGAGGAGTTCCAAAAACTTTTCTGTTCTAAATGCTCCCTGCAAGGGACAGGGATTTGATTCTCCATAAGGCAAAAGAAAAAATATAAAAACAATGTAAAACAGCACAAAAAGTATTTTAAAACTAAAGTCAAAAAGAAACAAAGAACTTTTATTGATGTTAACAGATTAGCCACTTGCTGACCACCTGTTGACTGTAAGGGACCGTTCACACAGCTTATTCTGTGACTAATTCCAGCCGTACTGTGCGCCGTATTTGCGCTGCAGTATGGCTGGAATCCGTCCCAGTCATTACGGTAATCCACAGTTCTCATAGAGAACTATGGATTCCGTCTCTTCTCCCCGCTCGGCGAATACGCCGAGGGGGGAGAAAGTGACATGCATATTATTTACGCCGTGTACACGCCGTGAATAATGAGTGTCTATGGGGCCGTCGAGCTACTGCCCCTCCCCCCCGCCCCCTGCCACGGCAGCCGCTATTGCGGGAGAATCCGTCCCCACAATTACGTCGGCAATAAGCCGTGTGAACATTGCCTAAATGTCCAAGCGGTTCACGTGTAACTCCAGAAAGTCCATATACAGTAGTGTTTGTGGCCACACAAAGATTGTGCAGCTCCAAGAGAGGGCAAGCTGGTTGTTAGTGGTAGCCCTCTCTCCTGAGAAAAGGCTGGGCCTTTCTGATTGCTGTATTTCTTTCCACTTAATGAGAGCTGTGTATGCCGCTTATCAGTAAGCCTCCAGGCTTTCCTGCTTCCTTTCCCGGCCACCAGGGTAATTCCACAAATCCAGAGAATTCACCAGAGTGTCTCATCTCAAATCTGCCAAGATATTGTCATTAGGGACCAAATCCAGAGTATTGGGGACAATGAGTGCAGCCATATAAGCAAATCTGTAGGCTCGTGCTCATAGGAGACCACTTAAGTGGGAATTCCTTGCACACTGGAACCAGTCACCAAGAAAGGAAAGGGAAGTTTTACCCTTCCTTTTTTCCCGATTAAAAAGTTGACTATCTCACATACTCCCTAGCTAGCTGTGGAGCCATTTGGAAACACTTAGGCTATGTTCACACGGCTTAAAATGGGACGTATTTCGGCCCGTATTTTCGCCTATTATACGAAACCGAAGATATGTCCCAATAATTACGACACGTTTTCATAGAGAACTATGGATTACGTCTCCTCTCCCCGCTCGCACAATACGCCGAGCGGGGAGATAAGTGACACGTCACTTATTCACGGCGTTTACGCAGCAAGAATAATGAATGACTATGGTGCCGGCGGGCTGCTGCCCCCGCCCCACCGATCGGTGTGAGCTCCCGTACACACGACGTAATTGTGGGCGTAATTACGTCCCGCAATTAGCCCGTGTGAACATAGCCTAACAGTGCAAGATTCCTAGTTGTCTCTCAAAAGCCTAAGGCCATGTTCACATGGCTTATTTTGATTTGGTCGCATATTCCGCGCCGTACTGCGCAAAATACGGGACCAAATCCGTCCCAATAATTATGGTAATGCACAGTTCTCAGAGAACTATGGATTACGGCTCCCCTCCTCGCTCGGCGTATTCCGAGGGGGAGAAAGTGACATGCCACATTTACCGGCGGAATCCGCGCCGTGAATAATTAAAGTCTATGGGGCCGCCGAGCCGCTAGCCCCCCCGCCACCGTACACGCCGTAATTGCGGGCTAAATCCGTCCCGCAATTACGGCGTGAATAAACCGTGTGAACCCTGCCTAAGGATCTGTCTACACGGCAAGCGTTTTCAGTCGGGAATCCATGCTGGTTCTGATTTTAAAAACGTCAAAAAAGGACTGTAAAACAATCCCCATAGACCTCAATTAAAAATCTAAGTTGTAGTTCACACAAGTTGGATTTTCTAAAGTCGGATTTCAAAACCGCCGTTTTAAAAAAAAAAAAAACTAAGAACATACTCAATCTTCCACCATATTCGACTTGGAAAAAAAGCAGAAAAATTTACTATTGAAGTCAAAGGGATGGCAGAAAAAACGACCAGAAAGCAGATTTTCATGCGGATTCATGTCCAAAAACTCAAGTGTTCTTTGTTGCAAAAACTATATAAAAATGTAATCTAAAAACCGCGTCAAAATCCGATGAACATATATACTCTAAAATATACTAAGTTAAAAATCCTCAGGTTCTTGTTTAAAATACTGTACAGATACTCGATGGATGACATGGTTATAGGATTCAGAATACGACGAGTATTTTGTCCTTTGTCATGTGTACAGTATGAGAGAACTCAAAGCAGCTGGTTGGGGCTTCAGCAATTCTTCCTTGCATAAAAGGAGGATCTACCAGGATCCATACATACAATAATTTGGTTGCAACATATATAAACAAGCAATGATTAACAAGATCATCCTCTCTGACAGGGTCCATTTGATTTTACTCTGGCAGAGAAGCACCTGGCTAGCCTGACTGCAGTGTACTTTTCAGGAAATCTACAGTAAGTATTCTGGCCGACACATTAAAGAGGTTTATCGTTTCATCATTTGGCAGCCGTTTATAGTGGTTGCTAAGGAGAGCTTATGAAATGGAGGGGCGCCCCAAAGTGTGCATGTGAGAATTCATTCTGTGTGAGCTGGGGGAGGGGGGGGGTTCTCTGCTGTCGGAGACTAAGGAATTATTGGAAGTGAAAAGTTAAGTGTAAACTATATGCTTTATCTGTTTGTGTTTACATGGGACTGCACAAGATCTCTCTCTCTGCTGCAGGACCACTGATCGCTGTCAGTGAACGAATGCAGCAAACCCCACACCGCACACGTCGATTGCTGTCTCTCTCTCTCCTACTCCATCTCACACACATTCCCGAATACGACCAGGGGCGGAACTCACATGTCCCTGCTCCCTCCCATACACAGCCTCTCCCCTGCTACTCCTACGACTGGGGGCAGGACCTGGGCGTAACCCGACCGCAGCTCTCTCTCACTTCTAACAATTAAACAAACGGCCCATTCTCATAAAACATACCACTTTGCTTGTGGTAACCAAGGGCCTACAAGCTTACATTTTTCAAATGATAAAACCCCTTTAAGCAAAGGCTTAACAGTGCCGATATGGTCTCTAAACCAGTACAACTTCCTTATGACAACTTAGAACAAAACCAAAGTTTTAACCTTCTGTCTCCTTTATACACAAGACAATCTTTTGGCAGAAGACACCATGATAATTCCATGACATTTACCTCGGACGTATCTGTTTCTTCCACCGATTATGATACAAAGAGTTTTATACAAAGCCCAGGGGGATCAGACCTCCTTCATTGCCATGATTCCATTCTGAACTAGGAAAACATGGTTCTTTGAGTTGGTGTGGATGAGTTAATATCAGTCAAGGACGACCAGGTGATGTAGGAAATCTATGGTGCTTCAGCCTCCTCAGTATAAAGCTGGCCCCATAGAGGTTAATGGGACCCTTTTAACCTAGGGACTTTTTAACCCCTTACCGACACAGAACATATGGGTACATCCTGGTGCCAGTAAGGTTCTGTGTAGTGGCATTACTCAGTTATCCAGCTACATAGAGGGCTGGTGGCAGCTGCTAATTGCAGCTGCCACCCGCTGGTAATAGTAGGGAACAGAGCCGGCTCAGTTCCCTGCTGGATAACCCTACAGATGCTGCAGTGAGTGCAGCATTTAAATGAACGGGAAAATGTTGTTGTGCACGGGTTCTCACTGCGATCGGCACCCCGTGGCAAAATCACGAGGTGCAGATACATTAGCATGACAGCTGAAAGCCTTATGAAGGCGTCCATTAATACTAGGAATGCATTGCTAACACTACTTGCCCCAGGCAGAAAATGATAGAACTGCCATCTTTGAATATACAATGCAGAAGAGTGCACTAACGATCATGCCCCCTAGTGGTCAAGGATCCTAGGGTGACTCAAAGTTAAAGTAAAAAGCAAACATGTTTAAAAGTATAAAACTAGTTAAAAAGTATGAAAAGTTCAAATGAACCCCCTTTTGTCATTTTACAAACAAAAAAATAAAATAAAACAATTACACATAACTAGTATTAGTCTGATCTATTAAAATATAACATAATTTATCCTATACACTGACCTTCGTAGAAGAAAAAAATTCCGAAAGGCAAAATTGCTTTTTTTTGGTTATTTCATATCCCCTAAAAACTTAAATAAAAAGTGATCAAAATGTCGCATCTATCCCATAATGGTACCAATAAAAAATTTACTTCAGCCCGAAAAAACTGCACTATCACTCAGGTCCATAGGATGAAGTTCCAAAAAGTTGTTGGTCTCAGAAAGTGGCACTGCAGTGCAAATTTAAGAAATAGAGAATAATTTTTTTATGGGACTAAAACATAACGAAAACCTTACATGTTTGGTATTATCGGAATCATATCAACCTGCAGAATGCAGATAACTCATCATTTATACCGAAGATTGAACGCCATAAAAACGAAAAACCCGTAGATATGTCACAAGTATGTTTTTTTCACATTTCACCAAACTTAGATTTTTTTTGCGGTTTTCCAGTATATTCTATGGTGAATGATACCATTAGAAAGTACATCTTGTCCCACAAAATAAAAGCCCTCATATGTGGGCTTTTATATGAGGAAAAAAGTGAAGTGCCATATTATTATGTCTGGCCAGTAAGGGGTTAAAAAGTTGCATTTTTTTTTTAATATAATAAAGAATTATCTGCCGCCAATGATATGTCTCCAATAAAGTTACCTAGACATCTGAGATCCACTAGTAAGGAGTATGTAGTCTAGGATTTTCTATTTATTTGACGCATGTGGGGTTAGTTTATTCATAAAAGATTAAATAGTAAAGTATTGGATAATAAACATGATAATACGTGAATATATGTTTTCTAACACTGGAAAATCAATGGTGTACTATGGATATTAGCAGCAGTACATAAACATTCCCTTTTTTTAATCTCCAATCATAGAAATTAGTAATTTTAGTGGAAATAACACATTTTGCAATTATTGTAATTGGGGATTTCAATTGGTTTTCAATCCAGTGCTAGGGTTTAACAAGAAGAATTGTAGTAAATCACACAGTTGTAAAAAAACACTGTAGGTGTGATTCAGAAATTTTGATTATCAGATTTACGACGTATAAAGGACCCATATAATATGGTTTGCTCTTGTCACTGCAGCACAGTTATCTTCTCCACATATTGATCTAGCACTGTGTTGCTGTGATGATTATGGTTAAAAGGAAGAAACAGGAAACAAATGTCTTTCAGATCACTCGGCAATCAATGTGACGTATGGTCTGAGGAGAACATCTAGAAATCAAAGATTTAAAGTTATCAGTTTTGACTTGACATGTGAGGATGAGGTATTTAGGGGCGTATTTCGGAGCGTAATTGCGCCGCAGCACGCCCCGCAAATACGGTAATTCACAGCTCTTATTAAGAGCTATGATTACCTGTCATTTTCCCCGGCACAAAATATGCGCTGGGAGAAAGAAGTGACATGTCAGGGAAAGTTAATGTCATGGGAGCGCTTCAGAAGTACACGTTGGCCAGCGCGTACTTCTGAAGCAAAGGCGTATTGCAGGTGTATAGCAGCACGCACAGTATGCGCTGCTATACACCTGCAATACGTTGTGTGAACATACCCTAAGTTGTGTTTTACTGTAAAACGCAACAGCATTTCCAAGTTAAAGGGATTGTGTGAGAAACCAAAATATATAAAAACATATACTGGAGGAATACTAAAGCTAAGCAGTAAATTTCTGCCACAATACACTGTGTGAGCTACCTACAAACACTGTTATATCGCATAATATGACAATGTTGGATCTCTCTCCTCACTGGGCCAGTGGGTGGAGCTATAGTTGCTAGGTGGGCTCTATGAAAACTACATTTCACACAAAAGCTGCTATAGATTCTATATACTATATCCACATTAAATGTATTTATACATAGCAATGTATGCACACATATATATTCAGGGCTGATCCTAGGCCAAAATATACAAAAAGCCTTAACACAATGCGCTACGTATAAAATTACTAAATAATAGTCATACAGTTACCAAATAACACCGCTACACAAAACCAGAATCCCAGGTTAATAGTACTAATATCCTACTAAGACCACATATCACCAGCACATAATGACTGAATCATACCACCACACTATGACCACATATCCCCACCACATAGTGTCTGAATAATACTGCAACACCATGACCACATATCACCCTCACACAGTGACTGAATAATACCACCACATAGTGACTGAATAAAAGCACATCATGACCACATATCACCACAAGGTGACCAAATAATACTGCAACACCATGACCACATATCACCACCACATAGTGACTGAATAATACCTCAACACCATGAACACATATCACCACCATATAGTGACTGAATAATACCCCCACACCATGACCACATATCACTGTCACAGTAACTTAATAATATTACAACACTATGACCATATATTACCAGCACATAATGACTGAATAATACAGCCACATATCACCAGCACATAGTGACTGAATAATACCACCACACTATGACCACATATCCCCCCACATGGTCTGATAATACTGCAAACCATGACCACAATCCCCTACATGGACTGAATAATACCGCCACACCATGACACATATCACCTCACATAGTGACTAAATAATACCCCACCCCATGAAAAATTTCCCACCACAATAAATAAATAATACCCCCCCCCTGACCATATATCCCGCCACTAGTGACTGAAAAATATTAAAACACTAGACCATAAAATTCCCCCACATAGGGACTGATAAACAGCCAAATATCACCAACAATAGTGATAAAATAATCCACCACACCATAACACATATCACCCCCAATATTGACCAAAAATACTGAACCCATGACCACATTCACCACCCATAGTGACTGACTAATCCACCACACCAGAAACTTCCCCCCATGTGACTAAATAATACCAACACATGACCACTATCACCACCAATAGTGATTGAATAATATTACAAACACCATGCCCACATTCACCCCCACTGTGACTGAAAAATCCTTCCATATGAATACATAAACCCACCACATAGTGATGAAAAATGCTAAATAAAACCATTTATACACCAATATTCCAATTGGATGGATCCCAATTGTACACAGGCTTTGCAGACATTAAGCGTTATAGTAAAGTTCTTTCCAGGGATTTAAAGCAGAATCTTGAACAGTTTGTTCTTTTTCTCTTTTTTTCTCCATTTCCCCAGCCACCATGTGTCTTTTTCCCGGCCCACAACTCTTCTCACGTAGAATTTAAAAAATCAAACTCTTAACCCTCACTTTTCAGACCCCCTTTACCATCTCCTACCTCTGTAAAATTCCCCTCTTAGGACCCAATGGTAATAATTTTACCCCTTGTGCCCCAAAACGTAAAAGTGCCCCTAAACAGCTATCAGGCTCTCATTTGTGCAACAAGTTTTAGTCTTGTTTTGTATATAGGAAGTAGTTAAATTCTCTATGTAGGTACACCCCAAACTAAGTAGGCAGTCCTCAATTAGGTAGGTTTAGGCTATTAGGTAGGTAGACTTTTTGGTCCCCCAAAAGGGACTGGTAGGTATCTAGTCCCCCATTAAGTTGATAGGGGTTTTAAAAGGCCCCTAATAATTAGAAATTAGATCCTTTTATGTAGTTTTTAGGGCCCCCGTAAGTAGCTTATGGTGTAGTTATTTTCCCCCTAGCCAGATGTCTCCCCTTGCCCGAAAGTTGCCAGGAAGCCATGTAGTTGCCCCCTGTAGCCAGGTAGTTGCCTAGTGTAGCCAGGTATTTGCCCCCTGTAGCCAATGAAAAGAAAAAATAAAAAGGTACGCTTACGCCGACACACTGCCCCGGAAGTCTCCAGGGAAGGAAGCAGTGCT
>JAODAL010029427.1:0-51598 GCA_025379985.1 Phyllomedusa bahiana
GGGACACGCCCTCCCCCAAGGGGTCACCCCCATCTGCAGATTGCTAATTTCCAGGATAATAACAAGGAACAGCACAAACGAGTTATAAGAAAAGAGGCTCCGGGATGTTTTTTCATAGGGAACAAAAGGTTTTTTTTAACTAAACACCAGTCAGGAGAGCCAGGGGGTCCCCTGTAAATTAAACATCATTACCAAATACATTTCTGTTTTGATTTTACTTCATTTTAAAGATACAGCGGGTTTTTATTTTTCTTGTTTCAGAGGTTTCCTAGGTTAACAGTCCCTGTTTTATGTGATGTGTGTACTATTATAATAATTATATTATATAATTAAAATAACACACCACAGCTGTCTAAATAAAATTGTTAATGTATTATGGGGTGGTCGGTAATAAAAAACCTTTTTAAAAACAAGTAGATAACCTGCGTATTTTTAAAGAGAAGCAAAAATCCGAACAGAAAAATATTTGTACGTGTTTAAAACTAATCAGGGAGCTAGAAGTTCCCCTTTAAGGGACATGTATGAAAAGTGGCACCACCGTAACAGTCGTGCTTCTCAGTAGTGTGACAGTGTCTCACAGCAGTGTATAATTGTGTGCCGTTGCAAGACACATTTATGTGCCAGGAAGTGGCGCATAGAGTGCATACCCCAAAATTTTGTCTCAGCCTCGCCACTATGAAATTGGAATGGTGCGACAGTTTTTGTCGTGACTCATTCAAAATGTTGTACTTTTTGGGGGGGCATCAATGCCATTAATCAGTGATGGGGTTGGTCAAAGTAGGTGAATGTAATTTCCCCAACAGACTCAAGAAAAGAAAATTTGGGACCGCCACAAAGAAATAATGAAAAAAGTTTTGATTTTTTTATATCCACAGGCTCCAAAATTAAGTACAAAACCCCGTGACAGTTATGACTTTTGGTCATTTTAGACCTTTATCAAATAGTCACAATCCCGAAAAAGGTAAGAAGATAATAAAGGCCCTAGCCCCCACAAAAAAGGAGCCTCCATTATAAAGTAGCGTACAATTAGCATGGCACGCCCCGAGAAAAAAATGGGCATGTTGCAGTATGTGCCGATTTTGCCCTAGACTGTTCATAAATTAAGGGCAGGGTACGACAGGGTTTTTTGGTCAACGCACGGGAGAAAAAATGGGGCAACCCCATTTACATATTCACCCTTTGGCCATGTCCCCCCCAGCACCGGGTTTTCGGCCGGTTTTTTTAGACGGTTTCGGTTTGAGACCGTCTAAAAAAACCGGCCACAAATTTTACACGGGCCGCATGGAAAACCCGTGCCAGTCCCCAAAAAACATTGGACATTTCATTCTTTGACCCTTTGCGGGCGAATAAAAAGTCAATGGGGAAGGGGGGGGCTATCGAGAGAAAAGCCGTCCCCCCCCCGGCCGTGCACGGGGACAAAAACCGGACAAATACCTATTTTTTCCTGTCCGTGGGGACGGCCTTTGAGTGCTTAACATCAGCTTAGGCCAACAACCCGCATCTGTTCCAGGTCCCAATGGCTGACAGATCGGACACTGGAGGACCCCTCTAGTGCCCCCGCCTCCTCCTCCGATCATGTCATGGTCACTGACTGGGGCAAAAAAACACCCTCCTTAGAACATTAGGAAGGGAGGGAATACTCCCCTACTGCCCCATACAGGGGTTGTTGGGGGTTTTAAAGTGAAATGTTCTCCAGAGGCCCCCCGCTATAACTTTCCCCTGAGTGCAGAGCGAATTGTCTGTATCTTCATTTTTCCCGACATGTTAAAGCTTTATAAAGTGGAATATCCCTTAAAATGAAAATGCACCATTATACTTGTGGCTTTGGCACTACATTCCGCCACACTTTAAAAGCCATACATATGGAAAAGTCAGAGCTAAGAGAAATTGCTCTTCTAATCAATTTTGAATCTGAACGAAAAATATTACAATAGATTACGGGAAAAGGGGGTATCCAAATGGCCTTTTGGGCATGAGTTAAAAAGATTTTAAAAAATAAAAGTCGATTTGCTTTTTAACAAAAATACCCTAGAAAAGAAGAAAAATCCAATTTTTGTCACCCCATTAAGTAAGAATTTTTTAGTACAAAAAAAACATTTTAAAGGATTTTTCTCCCCACAGGGTTTTAAAAAATGCATGAAAGAAATTCCTGTTTACTTCCGGTTCATACTAATTTGCATAAGCCCATGCTTTTACAGTACGTGTGCTTTTGATGCTAATTTTGATTAGATTAGCTTCTCAAACTACTTTAAGGATTTTATTGATCCCCAAAACAAAAGCCCAATTACAGAGCTGTTTATTTTGGGAAAAACAAGCTTTTTTCGTTGGGACACAGGACATGACTGACACTGCTGACCGTGGATGACTCACTCTGTTATCTCATTTAACAAACAGCCCCGGGGATTTGTTTTCAGGTCAGTTACGAGGAACGAAATAGCCACAGAGGTAAAAAAATTTACTGTATCTCTTTTGGGAAAAAAGAGGAACAATGCAATATATTTTTGGAAAAAGTCTTTTTTTGTGTTCCCCCACAATTTGAAAGCTATTCTTTTTAGCGAGACAACCCTTTAAGTACTTCCAAAATTGTTCCAAGATGATTCTTTGAGATCGCTACTTCAGAAAGGTTGCAAGTTTGTTTTCTAGAAAGCCCACTTGCACTTACCTTTCACCAGCCTAGCAAAACTATAGAAAACAGATCCCTGTTAGTGTAGAAGGGTTCTTCCGTTGGGGCCAGTCTAATCTCATGTTGAAGTACTGTACAAAAAAAAAAACAAGGCAAATAGATGGCAAAGTCTTTTTTATCAAACAATTTTTAAACGTGAATCAAGAATGTTGTTTATTGCATTGATGTGTAAATTATTTTAGAACGTTGGCTGCACAAAGAAACGCCTAAAAGGAAAAAATACGAGAACAGTAATGGGGGTCCGTGCAATACAAAATGTTTTCCAAGTACTAAAACCCTTTTTTCATCACATCAGGAAATGTACCCCATTTAAAAGTGTTCTGTATTGAATCGTATCTATTGGGGGTCAAGGGGGTGATCAAAAAAGATCTTTGTTGAATAGAGAAGGCTATTGGGAAAACTTATGTTGAAACACGGCAAACCCCTTGGTTTCAACTATAGAACAGATCTATTTTAAACTATTAGATTTTGTTTTTGTTTTTTTCCTTCTTCCCCCTCTCCCATGTGGGTGCCCCTATAAAAGGAAGTTAAACTTGCCCAAACTTTTTTTAAATGAGAAAGGGAATCGTTTAGATTCAAAACGCTCAACAAGAACAAGAAGCAGGTTTACACAGGTTTTTATTTAATTTTAGGCACAGGAAAGGGTATAAGTTTCCCAGGTAGGTGGTATTTTGGGCCCCTAGGGGGCAGTAGTTGGGCCCCCATTTTAGGGGGCACTCCGGGTGGGTAAGTAGGCTGTAGGTGGGCCCCCAGTTGGGCAGGTTTTCAATAATTGCCCAAAAGAAAGGCCTGCAGGGGGCCCGGGGGGAAGCTAGATAAAAAGGGGCTACAGGTGGGGCCCACATATGAAGGTAGGTAAATAGGCTATAGTTGGCCCATATAGGTAGGCAGGGTTTATGTAGGCTATAGTGGGCCATTTAGGTAGACATGGTTTAGGTACACTATAGGGGGCCATATAGGCAGGCAGGGTTTAGGTAGGCTATAGGGGGCCGGCCCATATAGGTATGTAGGCAGGGTTTACACTCCACTAGTGTAAAAATAAGAAATAAATAATTGACTCACCTGACCACGATCCGTTGATGCGAAGCTCCCAGGCAGTCTCTGTGCTTGGTGCGGGTGGTGCGAGGATATAACATCATTGCGCCGCCCATGTCAGCACTGAGGGCCTGTGCCTGATAAGTGTAAGGCCCCAGGGGCCTTTTCCCCAAATTGCCAAATATTGGAAATGACCCCTTTGGGAGATTTTGAATTGCAGCTTGTCGCCCTTTAGGTCTGAGTTGGGCCCCAAACCCCATTTCCCTGCCACACCTTCTTTTTTCCCAAAACCCACCCCCCGTTGTCCCCATCTGTGTAACAGCTTTGGGGGAAAAACTGATAAGGGATGTGGTATTTTTCCCTTTTTGGACGTTGGTCCTTTCCCAACCCCATCCGTTTTTGACCCCAAAATCAAAACCCTTTCCTTTAGAGCCCAGCTACCAATGTGGCCCCTCTGCACCAGGTGATAATCAGGGCAGCGTCTCATGATGCTTTACCCTGGCACCACCACTATCTACAGAACCACCCACAGCCAGTAAGAACGTCCTCAGAGGTAGAAAGTGGTTTAGCTGCCATATAGGCTTAGGCTAAAACCGACCAAACATTGTCAACTTGTGCCTATGTTTGGCCCCTTTTCAGCCATATATACTGCACTAGTGTGTATAGTGCGCTGTGCATTTTTCACAAAGTTTTTGCCCTGACTATTAATTTGTATGGGTGGAAACCTCATCCAAAGCCTCTTCTGAAGAAGCGCGTTTCAGGCGAGGTTTTGATGCTGTTTTGGTTGCTATAGCTACAGACCTGTTCAATCTCTCCTGATAGGCTGCCAGCGCTGGTCGCCATAGCTACAGACCTGTTCGATCTCTCCTGATAGGCTGCCACCGCTGGTCACTATAGCTACAGACCTGTTCAATCCCTCCTGATACGCTGCAAGCGCTGGTCGCTATAGCTACAGACCTGTTCGATCTCTCCTGATAGGCTGCCAGTGCTGGTCACTATAGTTACAGACCTGTTCGATCTCTCCTGATAGGCTCCCAGCACTGGTCACTATAGCTACAGACCTGGTGTCCTCAGCAGCTCATCACTAGAGGCCAGTAAACACTCCCCTGATTTCAAAAATGAAACTGAGAAAACAGGACTGAAGTGGTGATTCGATGTAGCGAGACAACCCCTTTAATGAAACTGGTGATATGGGCTAACATCCAGAGTCTGCACCATCAACAGCGAGACTTTGAACCCCTTACATAACTTGGTCAGTAGTAGTGTTGTGCTTCGGATTCGGGTCGGGTATGTTCGGCTTTGGGAAAATTGTGGCACAATTATCAACGTTTTTCCAGACAGGAACAAGTAAGTGCTCATTGAATTGAATGATACACTTTCATTTTTACATCTGCTCCCAAGTCACCAAAAATATTCAGGTCATGGTGAACAGACCCGGCTCAAATCTAAAGCGCAGCACTAGTCAATAGCGGAATAGGGTTGTATTCAGAAACCTAATGAAGAACCCCCAGGTCGTCTTGGTGTGAACCTACCGTATTTTTCGGACTATAAGACGCACTTTTTTCCCCCAAAATTTGGGAGTAAAATGGTGGTACGTCTTAAAGTCCGAAAAATACGGTAGGTGCATCTTATGGTCCGGTGCGTCTTATGGTCTGGTGCATCTTAAAGTCCGAAAAATACGGTACTTGAACAACCTCCTGTACCCTTGCCAAAAATACCCAAGTGCCCTCAAACCCCTCTGAAGAGCACAAAGGCTGAGGCCTGTAGCATGACATGAGCACCCTTTAGGGGCCCTGTCAACCCTTCCCAAGCACCCAGAAGGACCCTGCCTTCAAGCAGACCAAGTTGTGTGTGCTAGCGTGCGGTAGGTGTGTCTTATGGTCCGGTGCGTCTTAAAGTCTGAAAAATATGTCAGGTGCGTCTTAAAGTCCGAAAAATACGGTACTTGAACAACCTCCTGTACCCTTGCCAAAAATACCCAAGTGGCCTTAAACCCCTCTGAAGTGCAGAGGCCTGCAGCATGACATGAGCACACTTCAAGGGGCCTTCCAACCCTCTCCAAGCACCCAGAAGGCCCCTGCCTTCAAGCAGACTAAGTGGTGTGTGCTGGAATACATGCACAGCCTCCTGTACCCCTGTCAAACCTACCCAAGTGCCCTCAATCCCCTCTGAAGAGCACGCAGGCTGAGGCCTGCAGCATGACATGAGCACCCTCCCGGGGCCCTTCCAACCCTTCCCAAGCACCCAGAAGGACCCTGCCTTCAAGCAGACCAAGTGGTGTGTGCTAGAGTACGGTAGGTGCGTCTTATGGTCCGGTGCGTCTTAAAGTCCGAAAAATAGGATATTTGCCCTGGGTGTGCTGTGATGTATTGTATGGTAGAAGTGATCAAACGATCATAAGTCCCATAGTGGAAAAGTTAAAGTAACATTAAAAAAGTTAAATAAAATCTTTAAAAAAACACCCTCTTTTTAAAGTCCTTTTTTATTTACTTTTTCATTGTAGAAGATACAAAAATAATTTACACAAGTTTAAATCGCTGCAATTCATGTCTAAAATACAATATTTATCCTGCACAGTGAACACCATAAAATAGTTAATCCATAGGTCCATTTCCTCCAAAATGGCACCAATAAAGATTAGAACTTGTCCTACCAAAAAGCTCTAAATAAGCCGCAGCGACGGAGACATAAAAATGTTACGGTTGTCAAACTGCAACAACACGAAAAATATCTACTGTAAAAAAAAAAGTGCTTTTGTTGAGCAAAAGTAATGAAACATAAAACACAACATCAATTTTGTATCTCTGTGATATAACGCTGTAATATCGTGTCATTTGTGTTCCGTGTCAAAACAATTGAATAAATTCTATGTACCCTAAAATTTGCCATGAAATAACCTAGTCACAAAATAAATTTACCCTTATACATATGAGTAAAAGGAAATCAAAAAGTTGTGGCTCTAGGAAAGGAGAGGAAAATTAGCTGTGTCTTTAAAGGGGTATTCCCACCTCAATGATTAGCTCTAAACAGAAAGGCAGAGGTAAATAATGACTATTACCCAAAAACATTTCTGTTCTATTTTGCTTCATTTCAGAGTTAGAACATTCTTATCTCCTGCTTATGTCACACGCTTCCCAGGTTACCGACCACCCCCTCTCTGCTTAGCGAAGCCAGGATGGGATGTCATTCCCCCGTTTTTGGCTTATCAGTGCAAGGTCTTTTTTACTTCTTACGGAAACTTTTTCCCTTTGGCTCTGAGCCCTTTTGCCTGGCTGTTTAGACCCCTCTATCACCAATGTCCCTTTAACCCCTTAACGACCCTGGACGTACGAGTACGTCCCAGGGCCGCTAAGGGGCTTTGCAGGGGGATTGCTCCACGACCCCCCGCACAGCTGCGGGGTGTTAGCGGCTGGTCGCCGCTAACACCTGGCAGTAACAGCGCCGGCGGGTGGCGTCGCCCGCTGGCGCTATTTAACCCATCAGACACCACGGCAAAGATGGCCACGGCGTTTGAATAAATGACGATCGGTGCCGCGCACCGATCTTCAGGGTCATCGGCATCGCCACAGCATAGCTGCAGCGGTCCGACACCCAGACACAGCAGTAGGGAGCCCTTTGAAGGCTCCCGTCACTGCCATGTCCCGGATTGCCCCACTTCCGGCCGTAGACCGGAAGTGGGGAAACCGCCATCTTGGTACAGTCTAATGCATTGTCTATGCAATGCAATAGACTGTTTTAACGATCGCGCCACCTAGTGGTCAAGCACCATAGGGGGACTCAATGTGACAGTGAAAAAAAAAAGTATTAAAAGTTCAAATCACCCCCCTTTCTCCATTTTACAAATAAAATCATTAAAATAATAAAAAAGTTACACATATTGGTATCGCCGCGTCCGAAAAAGTCCGATCATAAAAATATAACATCATTTATCCCGTACGTGAACGCCGTAGAAGAAAAAAAATTCCAAACGCCAAAATTGCGTTTTTTTGTCATTTTACGTCACATCAAAAATGGAATAAAAGTGATCAAAAAAGTTGCATGCATTCCAAACTGCTAGCGATAAAAAGAACACTTCAGCCCGCAAAAAATGCCCCTCACTGACGTCAGTAGGTTTTAGTACAAAAAGTTATTGGATGCAGAAAATGGCGCCACCGTGCAAATTTCAAAAGTAGAAAATGTTTGGAATTTTTTTACGGTACCAAAACATAACGAAAACCCTACATATTTGGTATTACCGGATTAATATCAACCTGTAGAATACAGATAGCACATTATATTTACTGAAGATTGAACGCCGTAAAAGCAAAATACCCAGAAACATGGCAAAAATATGTTTTTTTCACAATTTGTCCTACTTGGAATTTTTTTGCGGTTTCCCAGTATATTCTATAGTACAGTGAATAACACCATTAGAAAGTACATCTTGTCCCGCAAAATAAAAGCCCTCATTTGTCTAAGTAGGTGGAAAAAAGTATGGCTTTCAGAAGGCGAGGAGGGAAAAACGAACGTGTCAACAAAAAAAAATGCTGTTTCCTTAAGGGGTTAACTGACCCAGCAAAGAATAGCAAAGCTGTAGAATCGCCCACAGCCTGAACATGAATTAGGAGCCTGAAGCTGGCTGTGAAGAGCAGGATGGGAAAACCGCTTAAAGGGGTTGTCTCACTACGATGATTTATGTTAAAGATCTTGCAAAAACAAATCACTTTGCAATATGTGTCCATTAACAATGTCCTACCTATTCCTAGATCTCCCCTCTTGTATGGGCTGCATCAGCTCCTCAGGTCGCTATAGCTACAGACCTGTTTGATCTCTCCTGATAGGCTGCCGGCACTAGTTGCTATAGCTACAGACCTGTTTGATCTCTCCTGATAGGCTGTCGACACTGGTCGCTATAGCTACAGACCTGTTTGATCTCTCCTGATAGGCTGCCGGCACTAGTTGCTATAGCTACAGACCTGGTGTCCTTGGCAGCTTCTCACTGCAGGCCAGTAGAAGCCAGTAAACATTGAATTCAAAAATAAAACTGAGAAAACAGGATTCAGGTAAGATGAATCAATGTAGTGCGACAACCCCTTTAAATACAGTATATTTAACTGATACAATAGTCTCTGTTAAGTCGCATGATCATCAGTCTAATTAGCTGAACATTCCATCATTCCAACATTCCAGCACACATAGAAAACGCAGTAGAAATTCCAGGTGATACCCTTAGGGTATGTTCACACGGCTTATTTGGACGAGGTTTTCAGAGCGTTTGCGCGCCCAAAACAGCGTCCAAAACGCCTCCAAAATGCCCCCATTTCATTAATTCCTATGTAAAACAGTGCTGTAGTTTGGAAGCTGTTTTGGGCACTGAAAAAGAAGCGTCATGTCAATTCTTGAAGCTAGTTTTAGGCGCGTTTCTCGGTGCGTTTTTTGACGCGTTTTTGGAGCATTTTTTGGCACGCTTTTTTGACCTATTAATTTGTATGGGTGGAAACAGTGTTGAAAAACTCGTCCAAAATGTCGCCCAAAACCTCATCCAAAAACGCGCCGAGAAACGCATCTAAAACCTCTTTCAACGAAGTGTGTTTCAGGCGCGGCTTTGATGCTGTTTTGTGAGTGGAATCGCTCCAAAAACCGCTTCGAAAACCGCGTTAAAATCAGCCGTTTGAACATACCCTTGTTTCCAGCATGCCTTTCCAGTAAGAAAATTCACGTGGATTTCGGATTTTAAACTCATCAAAACCTGACTATAAATCCTCATACCTTTAGAGCTCAATGGTAAATCTGAGTTGTAGTCCACACGACTACAGGTTGGATTTCAAAACTGCCGTTTTTGCCAAAAACTTAGAACATGCACAATCTTCTGCTATATTTTACTCTGAAAACAGTGGAAATAACCAGAAAGCTTTGTGCGTGTTTTCTGGCGAGGAAAACTCAATTGTGCTTTATGATGCAAAAACAATCGAAAAACTAAATTCGAAAACCACACCAAAATTTGCGTGCAAAAACGAAAACACAGTAAAATACTGTTCAAATACTCGCCGGACTACCTGGTTTTAGGATGCACAATCCGAAGAGTAGTTTGTCCTTTATTGTGTTTACGCACCCTTATATTTCTGCTACAGGTTTTCACTATGTAGCGGTGGATTTTGGGAATGTTTTTAACATTAGCTCTTCCTACGTCAAATGCATGTAAGAAACAAACCAAAAAACTGTGTGGATACACTATTAAAGTGTTAAGAATAGTACTCATAGTAGCGTCAAGTGGTTTAATGAGGATCAGAGACTTTTATTAAAGGGATTTTGCCACAAAGGCATTTCATGCCTGATTTGTCCAGCTTCAGCTTTCAATGTGCTCAGAAGTGGGCATGAGTGATTTGTTTGAACTACAAATCATGTCACCCAGCAGGCTTGACATCTTCATGCCTTTCCCCACAGTGTGCTCACTGTAGTCTAAAAAAGGTCTGTTTATGTACAGAGCTGTGAGTAGCTACAATGTAGATGAGTGGTCCGCACTTCAATATTAGGGTCCTAGGTTCAAATCCCTTCAGAAACCAGTTCTTTTTCTTAATGCACATACCTAATTGAGGTTTCTTTTTATTTATTTGCACTGTTTTACTTATTACTAAGGACAGAGGACAGGAGTAAAATGGCAGCACTTGGGGTTAAACACTCGCTCAGCAGTGAGTTTGTGTGATTACGAGCAGGGAATAGACTGACAGTAGCTGCCTGAGAGGAGAGGTAATGTATGAGCATGTGCGGCCAGGACTGAGGAGCTCTTGTCACTGGTCGTATCTCCTGGAGACGAGCTGTACACTATGGATTACTAAAGGAGCAGCTAAAACAAAAACGGTACAGACGAAGCATTCCTGTGAAGCGTGCGTTGGGTCTTTTCAGCGTGCTATTTGGTCTATATTATCCCATTATTATGGCTTTATTTTGTATTGGTTATTTATGCACATTGGTTTGATTATGTATTATTTATGTTACCTTGTTGGGGCATATGCATTTTTTTATATATTACTTTAAATCATTTACCATTTTTATTTTTGCAATTGAGTTATTTTTGATTTGGGATATATTTGCCTGCAGCATTTTTGCCACTTTTTTTGCACCGCTATTGTTTATTTTTGTATTTGCGTTGATTTATTTTCAGTAAAGAAATATTTATTTTTTTGGGTAAATGTAGTTTCGTTTGGCGTTAATGTAGATGAGTGGTTACCACTTCTGCCTTTCAGCATAGTGGTCCTAGGTTCAAATCCCTGTAGAAACCAAATGTGGATTTTTTTTTTTCTCAATGCACAAACCTGATTGAGGTTTCATTTTATTTATTTGCACCGTTTGACTTATTACTAAGTAGTACAGAGGACGGGAGTAGAATGAGAGCACCTGGTGTGAACACTCGTCAGCGTGATGGTTGATTACAAGAAAGAACAGGAATAGAATGACAGCACCTGGTGTGAACACTCGTTCAGCAGTGAGTGTGTGTGATTACTAAGGAGGACAGAGGACAGGAATAGAATGACAGCACCTGGGGTGAACACTCGTTCAGCAATGAGTGTGTGTGATTACTAGGCAGGGAAGAGACTGACAGTAGCTGCCTGAGAGGAGAGGGGATGTATGAACATGTGCGGCCAGGACTGAGGAGCTCTCATCACTGGTCGTACCCCCTGGAGAGGAGCTGTACACTATGGATCACTAAGGGAGCAGCTAAAACAAAAATGGTGCAGAATATTTAATAATTATGAATAGTGAAAATGTTTATGATTTTCTTTGCAAGCTTCCCACCCCTTTAATACCAGATCCCCATATACATAAATAGAAATAAACAATATTTTCACCTACTTCCACCTCTAGAGGGAGCTCACAGTCTACACATTCTTATGACCCTTATTAAACCCAATAAAGAGCTCCCTCTAGAGGTGTCTGTATACAGAATTAATTTAATAATTTAGCTTTGTAGCTGTGTGCGAGCCCTGTACCTGCTCCAGGATGGGCTCCCTCAGCCTTTGGGCCCCATGGAAGCAGCTGTGGCTATACTTACACCTACTCTTGCAACTCCTTGTATTCAGAATTCTTATTTGCTCCCATCTCGGGCTATGCTTCTATAAAAAAGCATTTTCTATGTAGCCGGTTTTTGATGTTTCTAACAGGAACATTACCTGTAATTGCGGGATTGAATCCCTAGAATCTGTGACTCGTTAGAACATCTCGTTGACCTTCCGCTGTATCAGTCACCGGCGGCTCTTTATGCAATCAACACTATCAATTAAGAAACGTAACTGTGTTCGGATGCGTCTCTATACAAATCATCATCATCGTTTCTCGGAAATGTTATTGCGGTGGAAATTTCCGAAGCACAAAACACAATTATTACAAATATTTTTCTAAAGTGGATGATTTAGGCATCTAGAGACATTTTTTTTCCATTGATTCTCATCATTGCTGTGTCCCTCAAACGGGTTCAAAACTTTGTTTTCGTCTTCCCTTTCCACTGTCAGGACGGGATCCCTGATAGAAGCGGTGACTCATTTCCATATGTGTTGTAGGCTTTCATTAAGTGGGCGCGAGCTCCATTATATAAAACAGGATTTAATTGAGAAGGCATTAAAGGGACAGTTCCCCTAAAATTCCCCTGGATACAAGGGAAAATACTTCTTGCCTCAAGTCACGTTCCTCAGCTGTGACAAGCGCTGCCCCCTTTTCTACCAAAAAATACCGGCCAGGTTCACATGGGTAAAAAGTGGTGCGTGATCTGTGGTTTGGGGTAAAGCTCTTTATGGTAGTTTCTGCACTATTCAGTGTTTTTGAAAGATTTTAAGAAGTTTATAAGAAAGTAGCCACGAGAGAGCAGATGTATTCTCTTCTCGACTACGTTTGGTTATTGTACTATAGTATACAATTCATGCACATGTAGTAAACCAGGCTTTCATGGCATGCAAATAGAGCATGTACCACAGTAAAATAGCCCAAACATAGTTCAAGGGAGACAAAATGATCATTGGTGGTCTAGGGCGGTGAGGGGGTTAATCATGGATACAGGGTGGGAACAGAGGCAGGGTTAATGCTGCATACCTGGTGGTCCAGTGCAGTGAAGGCATTATTGTAAGGCTCTCTGGTGCTCAAGGGCATTGAATGGAGTAAATCTAAGGATACCTGGTTGTCTGGGGCAGTGAAAGGGTTAACGTAAGTATCCTTGGTGGTCTAGGACACATAAGGGATTAATGTAAGGATCCCTGATGATCTAGGGCAGTGAAGATATTAATGTAAGGCTCTCTGGTCATTAAGGGCAATGGATGGAGCTAATGTAAGGATTGCTGGTGATCTGAGGCAGTGAAAGCATTAATATACACATATGGTGTTGTAGGACACATAAGGGATTAATATAGGGATTCTTAGTGCTTAATGGCGACGAAAGGGTTGATGTACAATCCCTGGTGGTCTAGGGCAATGAATGGGTTAATACAAGCACTCTTGATGATCTAGGACACATAAGGGGTTAATATAAGGACTCCTAATGGTCTATGGCAGTGAAAGAGTTGATGTACAATCCCTGGTGGTCTAGGGCAATGAAGTGGTCAATGCAAACATCCATGGTGCTCTAGGACACATAGTGGGGTAATGTAAGGATTCCTAATGGTCTATGGCAGTGAAAGAGTTGATGTACAATCCCTGGTGGTCTAGGGCAATGAAGAGGTTAATGCAAGCATCCATGGTGCTCTAGGATACATAAGGGGTTAATGTAAGTATTCCTAATGGACTATGGCAGTGAAAGAGTTGATGTACAATCCCTGGTTGTCTAGGGCAGTGAGGGGGTTAATGTTACATATCTGGAGTCCACTGGGCACTTGCCTCTCCAGGCTCCAGCATTGCTCTAGTAGTCACTTCATGTTTCCCTGAGAGCAACAGTGATTGGCTTCCCCAGGGAAGCTCTGATGATATAACCCTCCACATATGAACAGTTACATCATCAGAGATTCCCCTAGGGAAGGCGATCAGCGTTCCCGACATCAGCTTTGATACTAATGATGGTGACCTGATATACATTGGAGTATGGGGGGGGGGGGGCCGTGTATTTTACTGTAGAGCTATATAGTGGGCTATGTTACTGTCTGTCCTCGGCGGTACAGGTAAGGAGTCCTCCAATGTGAATAGGTTAGTGACCAATACCTTCAAAAGAAAGCCGGCACTTAAAATGAAAACAATGCAAGAAATGGTTGTAATCTCAGCGCAGGGGAAGGATGGAAATCATGGTGAGGAAACTTAGAATGAAGGGTGCTTGGTATAGACCATCCCTTAAATGCTCCCTATAAGGGCAAGGTGGTTGTAAATGTTGTGCTTTGAATTTGGCTCAATGTCAAATTTAACCTGAGTCCAAGAAATTCGATTTGTGTTGGGTTAGGGTTTTTAGGCTGTTTTAGTGATTAACGGGGATGTATCGCTTCATCAGTTCGGCTGTTTTCTTGTAGCTTCATTTTCTCAGTTCCTCACAGGGGCATTTCTTCATCTACGAGCTGGGTGTTTCTTAACTGAAGGGGGATGACATCCACCCCCCCCTTCACTGTTCATGCTCGCTCCTGAGTCAGTGTGTTTGTTTGAGATCAGTGGGAGGGGATAGCACATCCCTGCTCTCCCCCCCCCCCCCCTCTGTCTGAGTCCACATGTCACTGTGTCATTCCTCTCCCTATGCAGTCTTATTTTGTAAGAGCGGTTTACATACCACAGGCCTGCATTCAGTCTAGACAGTCTTCTATGAACTCATCCAGAGCAACACAGATCGTAGGCACCGAGCACAATTCTGCTGTTTTCTGATTGTAGAAGCAGCTGCAGTGTCACTGAGGAGCTGCTGGCTGTGCAGAGTGAAATGTTGCCGGACCCTTATTCTGAGTGAGAGAGGCAGGAATGCGCGCTCCCGTGAATACGACCGGGGGCCAGACAGAATGTAAATTACTACAGCCGGCAGCCAATGAAATGAAAGGAGGTGGGATCCGACCGGCACTGGGGAACAGTGTTTATAGAAAACGAAGATAAGGGAGACTTTGAAAACAAGACAGCTTTGCTAATGACATCCAATTGCAAAGTTGCTTGTTTCCACTGTCCCCTTATTTTGAAGACCATTTAATGTAATGATACAACCCCTTTAACTTTCCTTTCAGCATTACTCCTGGTCCCGTGTCACTCCAGGTGTGGCATGACTTCTGTTATGAGGTCCAACATCACATCTGATGTCACTTCTGGATTTCACAATATAGGTTATGTCATGGAAATCCAAGGTGATATTGTACTGGGAGTGATGTGGGACAGGGAGTGAGGCTGAAAGGTACAAGTTAACTCTTAAAACACCATATAAACTCTAACTCTGACCCCAACTTAGGGTTAGGGAGAGGGTTAGAAATAATGGGTTTGGGACATCCTGAACCCAATTTTTTCCACAAGTTTGGTTGAACCAGTGTTGAACTAAACAGGGATCTATTTGAGCAAATCTTGTGATTGTAATCAAATGATCCCCAATTTGTACCCTCCCCTATCAAGTCTTATGCATTCCAGAGTCACCAGAGAACCATCGTATTTAGATTTTTTTGGTTGTAGATTTGTGTGAAATATATGAGTAAAAATCATTTATAGGCATATGCGCCCATGGATTTCTCTGACTGCCATGTTATGGATGTTGTGTCACATGTATTCGCAGTATGGTAGCATGTACGACTGGGCAAAGCCAGGCAGATGGAACCACTATACAACCTGTCTGCAAGTGCCAGCAGCCACAAGCGCTAAAGGTTGCAGGCCCTCTACTCCACACTGTGCCACAGCCTCTCCCATTTCCTGAGTGTTCACCTTCAGCTTTCCTTCTCCACTACATCAGGAGGTGTTCTTATCTGCCCAGCATTGATACCATGACACTCAGTGCTCGCGAGGTGCCCTTGACCAGGGCCGTCTTACCCATTGGGCACACTTGGCAGTTGCCCGGAGGCCTCAGAACCATAAGGACGAATTGAGGGTGATTCCACGTATATACGTTCATATATTATGTTGTATGTAAATACATCTCTAAATACCCTAGTAACACCACTTTTTTTTTGGCCCTGGCCCATCCTAGGCCACACTTCTAACAATCAATATACATGTTCAATCATGCTCCTCTTCCTCCAGCAAACCAGGGCCAAAACAAAAGTGGTATTACTAGGGTCATGTGCTTGGGCATGGTTAAAGGTATAGCCTGGTGTAACATCCAGTGTATGACTGGGATATGGGATGCCCACCATTGGAGTAGATTCTTGTGGGCCACCAGTGGAGTAGATTCTTGTGGGCCACCAGTGGAGTAGATTCTTGTGGGCCACCAGTGGAGTAGATTCTTGTGGGCCACCAGTGGAGTAGATTCTTGTGGGCCACCAGTGGAGTAGATTATTGTGGGCCACCATGGATAGATTCTTGTGGGCCCATGGAGTAGTTTTGTGGGACACCAGTGGAGTGATTCATGGTGACCACCAGTGGAGTAGATTCTTGTGGACCACCAGTGGAGTAGATTCATGTGGACCACCAGTGGAGTAGATTCCTGTGGACCACCAGTGGAGTAGATTCATGTGGCCACCAGTGGAGTAGATTCATGTGGCCACCAGTGGAGTAGATTCATGTGGAACACCAGTGGAGTAGATTCTTGGGGCCCACCAGTGGAATAGATTCGTGTGGTCCACCAATGGAGTAGATTCTTGGGGCCCACCAGTGGAATAGATTCGTGTGGTCCACCAATGCAGTAGATTCTTGTGGCCCACCAGAGGAGTAGATTATGTGGAACCCCAGTGGAGATGATTAATGGTGCCACCAGAGGAGTAGATTCATGTGGACCACCAGTGGAGTAGATTCATGTGGACCACCAGTGGAGTAGATTCTTGGGGCCCACCAGTGGAATAGATTTGTGTGGTCCACCAATGGAGTAGATTCTTGTGGCACACCAGAGGAGTAGATTCTTGGGGTCCATCAGTGGAATAGATTCTTATAGCCCATTATACAGCTACTATAAATGACTGCACATGCCTAACATGCCTCTTGCTTTCTGCCTTACTTTATCTGCATTTCTCCATAAAACACATCCTCTGACCTGTTATTCTCAGTGGCCCAACATGCCCAGAGCTCCCCCAAGGGTTTATCATAATTCCCTTTGGGCCAGTCTGAGCCTGGTGGCATCTTATGCTTTGGCTTGGCCTGGTGCACTGCTTTGTATAGGGACCCTTAATACTGTTTAGCCAGCCCTGTCCTTGACATGACTATGTGGATTCCCTGTTTGTTGCACACTTGAGTGTTGCACTCTTCTGCCGCAGTACTGGCCACTGCTCTTGCAACAGTCAAGTCTTTGGGCACAAAAGCACAGATGGACGACCAAAGGGTCGGGGAGAGCCCCGGCCACTCTTTTGTTGCATTTGGCTGCCACAGCACCGGACACTACTCTTGCAAAAGTCAAGAGTTTGGGCACTGAAGCACAGATGAACGACCAATGGATCTGGGAGAGCATCAGCCACTCTTATGTTGCACTTTGCTGTCTCAGAACCAGACGCTGCTCTTGCAACTGTCAAGAGTTTGGACACAAAACCAGAGATGGATGACTAACAGGTTGGGGAGAGTATCGGCCACTCTTATGCTGCACTTTGCTGCCTCAGAACCAGACGCTGCTCTTGCAACAGTCAAGAGTCTGGGCACCGAAGCACAGATGGGCGACCAATAGGTCATGGAGAACATTGGCCACTTATGTTTTGAGAAGATAAACCCCAACCCTTTTTTCTAAATCCATACAATTATTTTAAATTGCCCTTTGAAGACCAAAGTTCCTTCATTCAATGTGCAAGCCCCAGTCAGGCATATGAAGGCTAAATACATAGAACATTTTGACAATTAACGCTAAAAAGTTTCCGGTCCCTGATGAACGTTGCAAGTCCCACGAGTGGCTTTATGAAGTTTCGAGACCCGTAACCGGCAAGCGTTCACATCTGGAGCTGTTGTCTCCGTGATGTCACCGAATCAGTTGGCATGGAGAAAGCCTCATTTGCGTAAGGTAATGATTTTCTCTCAAACACATTTGTTTACTTGCAATCAACAACAATTACTGGTGCAATTACGGCCTGCACGTCTGGATGGACACATCTGAAGCTGGAAACTGCTTTGTGAGAAGATCAGTCACGAACACTGAAATGTTCCGCCATCAATCCCGCTCTTCCAACTCTCCAAATTTCTCTTGCCAGCCAGTCCTATTTATACAAGTGAGCCTCGCTATTTTTACCTCCATTCCAAAAGGAGAAGCTATAGACGATGCCACTTATACAATCCCCAGCCTTATGACAGGACTCTATTTATATTTTGCTATAAATATGCGAAACATGATGGGTCGAATTTGCATCTCTGACAGTGATCGAAAGTGCATCTGTTCTCTGACGGGAGCTCGAAGACACTGGTCTGAAAAAATTTTTATCATCAAAAACACGTTATCAACATCACTTCAGATTGCTGTGGGTTGTCACCAATCAGTAACTACTCAAAAAGTGCAGATGAGCATTTTTTAATCCTATCCCCCCTCCCAAAAAAAACTCCAGAAACCTCAATCAGATATGTGCAATGAGGACAAAAAAAATCCGCATGCAAGGATTTGAATCTAGGACCCCTATGATGAAAGGCAGAAGTGCTAACTAATCAGCTACATTATAGCTACTGACAGCTCTTGTTTTGTAAGTTACTTGACTTTACAGAAACAGACCTTTGTTTGACTAGAGACTCGGGAACGAGCACACCGTGGGGAAAGACATGGTGATGTCAAGCCTGCTGTGTCACATGATATGTAGTTCAAACAAATCATACATGCCCCATTTTGAAGACACTGAAAGCTGAAGAGAAGAAAGCAGGACATGAAATGCCTTTGTGGTGAAACCCTTTTAAGGTCTTGGACTGCTAACCTGAAATTCTCCTGGAAAAAGTTTTGATGATCTTTTGCAGAAATTGTTTCCTTACTCATCATAAGATGTCCAAGCCCTCAGGCCTCAAAGCAGCCCCAAACCGTGAGGCCAACTTCACCATGCTTTACAGTTGGGATGAAGTTTTGGTGTTGGTGTGTAGTGTTATTTTTCCTCTATACCTAGTTGTGTGAATTTGTGCTAAATATTTTTACTATGGAACATCTAGGGCAACATGTCCCAAAACGCAAGTGCTGTTTTTCGGTCTATTTTGTTCCAATAACACCTTTGACGCCCTATTCTCGATATAAATTAACTGTAATAGACCAAATCTAGGCGCATTATACGCTGGGCATGACACAAGATCTGCATTACATATAGTAGCAATGATACGCTGTGTGCCTCCATAACGCAATGCGCCTATTGAGGAGCATTACATACACTGGTAATGATACGTTATGTAACTCCGTTACACAACACACCTTGATAGGCACATTACATACACTACCAATGATGCGCTATGCACCGCAATTTGCACAATGCACAGAAGTGCTAACCAATCAGCTACATTGTAGCTACTGACAGCTCTTGTTTTGTAAGTTACTTGACTTTACAGAAACAGACATTACAGAGACAGAAATTGTTCCCTTAATCATTACAAGATGACCAAGCCCTCAAACCGTGACGCCACCTTCACCATGCTTTACAGTTGGGATGAAGTTTTGGTGTTGGTGTGTAGTGTTATTTTTCCTCTATACATAGTTGTGTGAATTTGTGCTAAATATTTTTACTATGGACCATCTAGGGCGACATGTCACAAGCGTCTTTTTTTCGGTCTATTTTGCGCCAAAAACATATGCGTCATATTCTCGATGTAAATAAATTGTAACATCTCAAAACTAGGCGCGACACATTGTAATACGCCTAAAAAGCCGCATTACATATAGTAGCAATGATATGCTGTGCGCCTCCATAACGCAATGCGCCTCGATAGGCGCATTACATAACCTATCAATGATACGCTATGCGTCGTAATTTGCACAATGCACTTTTTTAGGTGCATTAAGTTTACTATACAACATATACCAGACGCCAGATTTTTGAGAGGATCGTACTTTCAGGCGCACTTTACACTAATTTAAAAAAAGCATGCCAAAGACCAATTTTTGGTTGAAATGTTGCATGTTATCTTGGGTGTTATGTAGGATTAAATCTTTTTTTTTTATACTTTTTGAAACCCGCTGGATGCTGTCTTCTTAAAAAGATTTTTTGTTTTATTATTTTTGGCTACATGGATTTGGGGGCTGAAGGCTTTGCATCCTTAAACAGTTAATTTGGCTGTGTTGCTGGAGACTATATGTGCTGGTATTATAGTATGTATGGAAGTGTCTCACAGCACTTTAAAGGGCCGTTCACGCGGCTGATTTGGGCGCTGATTTCAGCCGTACTGAGCGCGTATTTGCGTTGCAGTACGGCTGAAATCCGTCCCTGTCATTACAGTAATCCACAGTTCTCATGTCAATTATTTGCGACGTGTACGCGCTGTGAATAATGAATGTCTATGGGCCGGCGAGCTGCCGGCCCCCCGCCCCGCCCCCACTGCACGGCAGCCGGCGTAATTGCGGGGCGAAATCTGTCCCCGCAATTACGCCGGCAATCAGCCGTGTGAACTGTGCCTAAACATGTGTCCCGTTCTACGGCAAAATTTGTCTTAGCCACGTCACTTTGAAACGGGTACGGATTTGTACGACAGTTACGCGCCAAACTTTGGCGTATTCAAACGTTTTGTTCCAAACTTTGGCGCAATCGCACAATTCTGGCACGACGCCCCCGCAAACTTGCCGCATTCAAAGGTGTCGTGACTGGTGCAGAATGTGCCAAGTTTGGGCGAACGACTGTCCATACATCTATAGAACAGAGGACTCCAGAAAACTGGCGCAGCCCCATTTATACATGTCGCCCTTAGTGACTTACAAGTGACAACTTCTCTGACTGAAGTAGTTCTTTCTCTTCTCCATCCAGCCCAGACCTCCATGACAACTTTTCCAGGCCATAACTAGTGCCTGCAGTTAGTTAGTGTTGCCTTTGGCTCCTCGCATTTGTAGCACAGCTTCATGCTCTATAACAAGGCTTCGGAAACCAGGGGTTTTAGGGAATTCAGAGGGTCAGTAAGCTCAGATACAAAGAATATCATATTTTTATTTATTACATTATAGTTGTTTTCTAAAAAACAAAATCTGTATCTTGTAACAACAGCTTTACTGAGAGCTCTGGTTACAGCAGGAAAGGGAGGAGAGCAAGTGAAAGAGACACATACAAGCAGCAGCATGGAGGACATTAGACAGCAGTAAAGGGCAGTGTAACACTCACTACACAGCCAGCACCACCTCTGTGGGTTTTCTTTGCTTCTCCTCCTCCTCCACCTCCCATCTCCATAGACTCTATGGGCAGCTGTAACCTGAGCTCTCATTGAAGCTGATGGCATTGTTCTCTGCAGTACATATTCTGTTACTGATTTATGAGTGACACTGTACAATGAATAACAGTCCCTACCCTAAAGTGCAAGATGATCGCCCCCGATAAAGGGCGCTCTTGCCCGGAACCTGTCCCTAGGAAAATTGACAGATATGATCCTCTAGTCTGGTCCCAACATGTTTCGACCATCCTGTAAAAATGATTATACCTGGTCACCTCAGGGGACCAAAATGCAGGAATTCAGACTAAAGGTGTTCAAATAATAATTGTCAAATAATGTACTACAGGTATACTATGCTTAATCCAAGATACCTGATAAAATGACAATAGCAACTAGGGAAAAGAGAACAAGGATGACGTATTCATCCCAGAAAGTAAGAGGTGGTCATATCCCAAAAATCTCAGTACCTTAGGTAAAAGTAATGTACCTTACCGCTATGTAGAGGAACCACCCCACTGTTTCAAGGTGTAGTGATTATAGACACCACTATGTCCTCTCTAGCCCTGTCAGGGCATTGCAGCATCGGCCACATTCAATAGGTTCCTCTACATCTCGGTAAGGTACATTACTTTTACCTAAGGTATTGAGATTTTTGGGATATGACCACCTCTTACTTTCTGGGATGAATACGTCATCCTTGTTCTCTTTTTCCCTAGTTGGTATTGTCATTTTATCAGGTATCTTGGATTAAGCATAGTATACCTGTAGTACATTATTTGACAATTATTATTTGAACACCTTTAGTCTGAATTCCTGCATTTTGGTCCCCTGAGGTGACCAGGTATAATCATTTATACAGGATGGTCGAAACATGTTGGGACCAGACTAGAGGATCATATCTGTCAATTTTCCCAGGGACAGGTTCCGGGCAAGAGCGCCCTTTATCGGGGGCGATCATCTTGCACTTTAGGGTAGGGACTGTTATTCATTTGTACAGTATCGCCCTGGTAGTTCCAGAGAGAGTTGTTAGTGGGATCTATTTTAAGTTATTATTAATAAAAGTTATATTTTAGACATTACCTCTTTTCTCCATGTGCTTTTGAATCGGAGGTTTCTGGATACTGGCCATTCATCTAGCTGGTGGTAGATATATTGCTTTTGTGATTTATGAGTGAGCAGATAAGAAGGCTGATAAGAGAAGAAAGCATTTTACTCTAGTAACAAACATTACTATATGTTGATTTTTGGAAAACTATTTACTAATTAGCTTTGAGAAACTAATGAAAGTAGGGAAGTTGCTTGCTTGTGTAAGACGTACCCGAGGCATTTGCACAGGGACGGAAGACAGCACGTGAGACCTCTCCCTCCAGTCTGTCCCTGCCTACTTGCCCACCTGGCCCTAAATGACCAGTGGCAACTGGGCGACAGTCCCTACCCTAGGTACGTGCAAACAGACAGACAAAAACAGACAAACAGTAAAGGTAAGTACGACGGACTGAGTCAAAATCAGAGCGGGCAAAGAGGTACAAAAATGTAAAGCAACAGAGGAGTCAGAAGAGTAGCCATTTCCATGCTAAGCTTGGCCTCTTCTGGTCGGCTGTGGCTACTGTGCAAGCGTGCAGGCAGTATGTATATCACTCTGCTTGCATCATAGAGAAGGCACTGAACATTGGAGCAGGGAGTCGGTGGCTCTCCTAAAAAACATCAATATCTGGTACAACAATTTACATCAGTTGTATCTGCTTTCTTATAACATGGGTACAATTGAAGATGGGAGAAAACTGTATCTGGATCCTGCTTCTTCACAATTCTGCAAACCACCAGCTTTACTGTTTAGATTGGGACTGGACGAGCAGAGCATTTATTTTATCAGGAGAGGGTGGGATGTATGATCACTAACATTAAGGTATATTGAGTACCTACAAGCTCTTTTAACAGACTGGTGAGGACTTTACGTGCTGCCACATATAGTCCATGCCTACCTATATGGATCTACAGGGGGCTAATACAAAACTGCACATAGGCTCCATATGCCGTCACACACAGTGCCTGTATGGGAACTCTATCTGCCTCTGTACATGAGGACTAATATTTGTCTAATATTACCTGGACTAATAGATGCAGAATGAGCTTTGCCTGTTCTATAGACAGTTACAATTTACAAATCCAATATGGCAGCTTCAGCTAATTTTAACAATGCACACCACTGGCAGACCACGGGTGTGCTTCTGTCCCCCGACACCGCCACTCTGCCTGGCACTTCTCTCTCCCCGCTCCTGCTCTGCTCCTGTCCTCTGCTAGTGGCCGGCACACACATACTCGTCTCTTAGGGCGTGCACTCCCTGGCTCTTTTAGATTTAAATGGCCGGTGTGCACCTCCTACTTGCAGTGACCCTACCTCCTGGGATTTAAGGAACTATTCCTCTGCTCCTTTTTGGTTTATTGGTGTTCCTGTGATAGACTTTTGCTTGTTACCCATGTTCTGTGTTCCTGGTTCTGACCTCCTGTTTACGTACCTCTTACTACTCTCTGCCTGCCGCCTGCCCTGACCTTATTGCCTGTGACCTGCTTATGCCTCTGCCTGCTCCATTGGTACCTTGTTTGGGCACTTTTGCTGTCACCGAGAGTGGGCACATCAGGTGTTGTGACCTGGGAGTCTCCCACAGCCAAGTCAATCCCACCTTGTGGTGTGTTCTTAGAATCCCCCGGCATGGTCTAGGTAATCTCTTGTGGTGACCCAGTGTAACCACCACCTGCCCGTTACAGTAAATAGTAAGTGGCATCAGTGATACATTAAAGGGGTTTTGCCAAGATGTAATGTTGACGTGGGATCCTCCAAAATGGGTATTTAATCACTTTTCTAAATGTATGTAATTAAAGAAAGTGAAGCCTGTGAGATCTACAGCCTTCCTTACATGCCCTTAGTTTCCTGACAGTTTACATTAGACACAGTTAGGAGCTGACAGGAGCTGATCTGGCCGCGCTTGCCTTGTTTGCACTTCTTATCTGATGGCAGGGAACATGAACGAGCTTTGAAGGGACTGGGGAGAAAAGATCCTGTGTCTTTTGTATAGAGAATCCACTAGTTGTAATGTAATTATATGAGTAAACATGCAGACACACCCTGGCTCCCTGCTCAGCCCTCCTCCCCCCTGCATCAGTTTGTGAACAAATAAAAGAACGCTGCCTGCTCAGAGCTTATCTTCTATCCTGTTCACAATACAGTCACTCCCTGTGCATTAGCCAAACAATGTTTACTCAACTACAGAGACTGAGTATCAGGAACGTGCATGGGAGGTGGAGCGATGACATAACAGAGGAGGTACTTGTTTTTTTAAACACAGAAACTAGAGATGGGCGAATCAATTCTAACGAAGTGGAATTCGTTTAGAATTTCAGGAAAACTTCAGTTCTGAACGAAGTCGAAGTTTGGGGTACTTCGGGTGAACGAAGTGTGCTTTTGATTGATAAAATGGCTGCGAGCACATGGCGTTACATGGGGCAAAGCGCTCTGGGAGGAAGAAGGGCATAGCCTGCATGACATGTGCAGAGGTGAAGCCAATCAGAGACCGGCGGGATTCTGTGACGTCACCGCACTATATAAGTCCGGGCGCGACGCCGGGAGCTCATACCGCTCTCACTGTACTGATCAGGGAAGGTGCTGCCGCGGCTGATTGTTACTGAAGAACTGATTTTTATACAGCGATTTCTGTGGGGTGTCTCAGCTTGTCTCAGAGACTGTTCTCTTAATGTTCTATTTCTAATTTTTTGGGGTATTGGATCTGAAGTCCAGTGTGCGTCCACTGCAGCTGCATATACATTCAATATCCAAGTGGGATCTAAGCCAGTTCCTGTTGTATTCATTTAAAGAAACAGCGTTTTTACAATACAAATACCACTTCATTTTTGGCTGCTCAATTCTATTGCGCAATTTACATCCAGGGGTTAATTAAGCGTTGTTTTGCTGTGTGCTGACCCAAGAAATCGTCTTTTTCAACGGCAAAATATATAAATTTTCCTGTAGCCTAATTCACAAGCAAAGGTTAATTACAACTGTATCTCTTGTTGTGTGGCGTAGAAAACACGCAATTGTAACACGCTACAAAGCTACTATTTTGTGTGGCTCAATTCTTTGGCGCAATTTACATCCAGGGGTTAATTAAGCGTTGTTTTGCTGGTGTGCTGACAAAAATAAACCGTCTTTTTCAACGCCAAAATATATACATTTTTCCTGTAGCCTAATTCATGTCCGAAGGTTAATTAAGCCTGTTTGTGCTTTTATATTCAGTAAAATACACAGTGTTTTTAAACGGCACATACAAGTAAATTTTTCCTGCCCATTTGTGGAGCGCAATTTATATCCAAGGGTTACCCAAGCTTCTTAGTGGGTTCATTTGGAGTCAAAAACAGGGTGTATATTTATCATATGATACTTTCAAGAGGTAAAAGTTGCAGCGATCTCCACCAGTCGTGTATGGTTAAAAATCAAATATTTTATTCAAAGCAAATAAAAGAAAGTCCAAGCGTGCCCATAGGCAAATGACCTCACAAAAAATGGAGTAGCTTACGCGTTTCGGGTATGCATGTAGTTACCCTTAATCATAGCATATCAAACCAACAAACAGACCGCTCTTAAATATCATGCATTATAAAATCATTGGTTGATTACCTGTTCTTCGCTCTCCACACACCTGGGGATCCTCCGTCCATACCAATCAATACACATGGCTGGGATCAGAAGCCATGTCCGGACATGCGCGAAAAGACCCAACGCACAGAGCGGAAGGAAAAAAAAAAAAAAAGGCGCCGCTCTGCACACGGCCAAAGGGCACATCCGGACATGCGCTGAAGCGCAATGTGAATCCAGAAGGCGAACTGGCAAAATCCGGCTCCAGACGGAGCCGAGAAGCACATCCGGACATGCGCAAAGACCGGGTTATCACCGGAGAACACGGTGTATGGCATAAAAGACCCAGGTAAGATGTAATCAAAAATAAAATAAAAAAGGAGAAGAAAATGCTCCTAAATGTACAGAAGAGTGTATATAAGTAGATAAAGGGAGGAGCCCCAAGACGTGGAGCGAACTGCAAAATACACAAAAATACAAGACACAACAAATGAACCAGATGACAGAAGTGAGAAAAAATAATGGAAGAAGAATGATGAGAAATAATAATAATAAAAAACAAAAAATTAGTAGTAATAAAAAAGAAACTATTAACATCTAACCAAAATATAAATCTCAAACCTGGAAATGATATAAATAAATATAAATATAAACCAATACCTGTATTGGTAAAGGGGACACAAGAAAAAAAAAGGGGAAATGATTGCTTCTCAATAATGGAACATTAATTCCCTTTTCAGATTTAAACCCAGTGGTACGGATGTGTTTAATGTAAAAATCCAAAATGCCTCTCGATTCCGTAATAGCCGCCTAATATCACCACCACGTTTGGGATAAGTTATTTTCTCAATACCCATAATCTGCAGTCCCTTCGGGTCAGAATTGTGCATGTCCCTAAAATGATTAGAAAGATTAGCTCTATTTCTAATTGCTAGACTGGATATGTCATTTAAATGTTCTAGGAACCGCACTCTTAATTTCCTGGATGTACTCCCTATGTACTGTAGATTGCAAATGGTACACTGTGCCAGGTAGACTAAATGTTCAGAATTACAGTTGACAAAGCTTTTGATATTAAAAACCTTATTGTTATGTTTATCTGTAAATGTTTTGGCACTGAGGGCGTATTTGCATGTGCGACAGGCAGAACGTCCACATTTATAGAATCCCGGCTGAGTGAGCCATGTTCGTTGCGGTCTGCCGGATACAATCAGGTTGGGAGAGATCAAGTTCCCTACAGTACATGATTTCCTAGGTACTACCCTACATCCATCAGATAAGACCTTTTCGAGTATGGGATCCTCCATCAGTATGGGTAAGTATTTCAAAAAGATCTTCTTAATCCCACCAAACTGAGGAGTGTGATCCAACACCAGAACTGGTCTTTGTTTGCCAGAAATGTCAGATTTATTTTTTCTCACTTCTGTCATCTGGTTCATTTGTTGTGTCTTGTATTTTTGTGTATTTTGCAGTTCGCTCCACGTCTTGGGGCTCCTCCCTTTATCTACTTACATACACTCTTTTGTATATTTAGGAGTATTTCTTCTCCTTTTTTATTTTATTTTTGATTACATCTTACCTGGGTCTTTTATGCCATACACCGTGTTCTCCGGTGATAACACGGTCTTTGCGCATGTCCGGATGTGCTTCTCGGCTCCGTCTGGAGCCGGATTTTGCCAGTTCGCCTTCCGGATTCACATTGCGCTTCAGCGCATGTCCGGATGTGCCCTTTGGCCGTGCGCAGAGCGGCGCCCCTTTTTTTTTTTTTTTTTCCTTCCGCTCGGGGCGTTGGGTCTTTTCGCGCATGTCCGGACATGGCTTCTGATCCCAGCCATGTGTATTGATTGGTATGGACGGAGGATCCCCAGGTGTGTGGAGAGCGAAGAACAGGTAATCAACCAATGATTTTATAATGCATGATATTTAAGAGCGGTCTGTTTGTTGGTTTGATATGCTATGATTAAGGGTAACTACATGCATACCCGAAACGCGTAAGCTACTCCATTTTTTGTGAGGTCATTTGCCTATGGGCACGCTTGGACTTTCTTTTATTTGCTTTGAATAAAATATTTGATTTTTAACCATACACGACTGGTGGAGATCGCTGCAACTTTTACCTCTTGAAAGTACCATTCAACCACGTCTTTGGCTCCGGACGGATGCGTGCTGACTCCACCACTCATAGCTGTACATTTTGGGGTGAGCTGACCTTTTTTCTATATATTTATCATATACAGATCTCATCATCAAACAGTGTCTGTACATTTTAGAACAAACAGTATGTCAGACAGAGAGGTGGCAGGCTCTGCACCTGCGAGTGGCAGAGGCAGAAACATTCCTGGAACAGGCCCAGGTCGCAGCACAGCAAGGGGACGCCCGCAGCAGGGGTCACTCGGTGAGGCCACAACTGCCGCTGTCATCTGGCGGCCGTGTGTTGTTCAGCAACCCAAGGGTTCTTGATTGGTTGACTAGGTCATCCACTTCCTCCCAGATGACATCTGACAACCCCAGCCAAGAGTTGGTGGGAACCTCAGACACAACCCTTAGTTGGCATGGCCCGGGAGCGGGTCAGCGGCCCTCACCTGTCCTCAACCTGCCTCTGTCCCATCCGGTTCCCTCAGCCAGAGATCTACTATGTGGTCTGGGCTCAGCGCCACTATACAGCGAGGATGAACAATTTGAGGAGGACAGTCAGCAGCTACTTGGCAGCGAAGAAATGGGGCCAATATCCCCTGCTTCTTGCAGTAGGCGGCAAAGTATAGATGTTGAGAGTGGCATGGGAGGTCATGTTGTGAGGGGTCAGCCTCTGCATACCAAGACCGGTGATGAGGACAGCAGTGACGATGAAACACAAATAGATGATGATGTAGCCGACCGCACTTGGGAGCCGGGTGAGGCAAGGGCTTCATCATCGTCAGGAGAAGAGGGCGCCAGCTTGCGCGTCAGGCAGCGGCGCAGCCAGCAAGTGGGTCGTGTGGCCGTGAGTCAGCAGGATAGCAGCAGTGTGAGGTCGGGAGCCAAGCGGCCACGGGGTAAAAAACCCACTTCGCAGGTCCAAGAAAGTAGCGGCACAGGGGCTCAGCGAGGCAGCGGCGGCAGTAGTTACTCAGTGCGGAGCGTTGGCGGTAAAATCCGATACTCGGCGGTGTGGCAGTTCTTTGCTAAGACACCGGAGGAGCCGAATATGGGTATATGTAGAATCTGTGGGCAGAAAGTGAAGCGTGGCCAGGGAGCTAACGTTGGCACAACGGCCCTGCGTCAACACATGCAGCATCACCATCTGGTGACCTGGGAGAAACGTGGCTCAGATGTGGTGGTCCATCCTGCTGCCGCAGCAGCAGCGGCCAGTGGCACGCATGCCATTGCAGCCAGTCAAGGCTCCACCACCTCTGCAGAAGGGAGCTGTTTCTCTTTGACATCCTCTCCCGGTCCAGATGCTCCTGCTCCTCGCTACTCATGGCGCCAGCAGTCGTTCAGAGAGGCGATTGTAAAGAGACAACAGTATGCGTCCAACCATCCTAAGGTGCAGCAGCTGACCGTGCTCCTGTCCAAGTTGTTGGTACTGCAGTCCCTCCCTTTCCAAATGTGGACTCTGCACCATTCAGAGAACTAATGGCTTGTGCCGAGCCGAGGTGGAGAGTTCCAAGCCATAATTTCTTTTCCAAAAAGGCAGTACCAGCACTTCATAAATATGTAGAACAGAAGGTGGGTCAGTCCTTGAACTTATCGGTTTGTTCCAAGGTGCACGGCAGCGCGGACGTCTGGAGCTGTAACTACGGTCAGGGCCAGTACATGTCCTTTACGGCCCACTGGGTGAATGTGCTTCCTGCCCAGGCACACCAACAACTTGGACAGGAGACGCCGCTTTCTCCTCCACGTTGTCAAACTGCTGCTCTTGCGCCAATGTCCGCCTCCTCCTCCTCCACCACCACCACCATCTCAGCCTCCACAAGTACTGCTCCATCATACCACATGTGTAGGGCACAGCAGTGTCACGCAGTTCTACACCTGGCTTGCCTCGGCGAATGAAGTCACACAGGGGAGGAACTGCTCCGCGTCATGCAGCAAGAAATCGATGTGTGGCTTTCTCCGCGCCAACTGCAAATCGGAACCATGGTGATGGACAATGGGAGGAACATGGTGTCCGCGCTGCACCGAGGAGGGATGGTCCATGCGCCCTGCATGGCGCATGTGTTCAATCTGGTTGTGAAAAGGTTCCTGAAGTCTTCCACCGATCTTCAGAACATTCTGAAAATGGCCAGGAACTGTGCATGCACTTTGTCCATTCGTACAAAGCCAGGAACACCCTCCTCGAGTTGCAGCGGCAGAATGGCCTTCCCCAACACACTCTGATATGCGATGTTTCCACCCGCTGGAATTCCAGCCTGCACATGTTGGACCGACTGTATGAACAGAGAAAGGCCATTAACGATTTTTTGATGATCCAGGCAGACAGAAGTACTCCCCTGTGTAACTTTGATGTCAGCCAGTGGCAGCTCATGCGTGGCACCTGCCGTTTGTTGAGGCCATTCGAGGAGGCGACGTTATTTGTCAGTCGCCAGGATACGGGATGAATAACGTCATTCCACTGCTTCATGTCCTGGAACAGATGCTGAAAAATCTGTCTGGGCAGGGGACTGGAGATGTGGCGACTACATCTCGTGGCCACATGAGTCCGGTGGGGACTGAAATGGAGGAGGAGGAGGACATTGGAGCAGAAGCATTGTCTGGTGAAATTAGTGGATTTTCTACCCAGGTGACAAGAGAGGAGGAGCAGGAGCAGCTGGAGGAGGTGGATGGAGATGAGGAAGATGGGGCAGGTGACCCCGAAGCACCGTGGCCGTCTACAGTGGAACTGGCGGCAGGGGGGCCCTCGGAGTCACTGGTGCTGAGGGCCCGCAGCATGCTGATTTGCCTGGCTAGTGACAGCCGAATAGGCAGCATCCGGCAGAGGGATGACTTCTGGCTCTCCACCCTATTGGACCCTCGCTACCGGTCCAAAATGGGAGCCTTTTTCCCAGCTATTGAGATGGAGGACAAACTCAAATACTAAAGGGAAATCCTCAGTAGTCAGTTGGCCGCTGCCTATGTGCGGCATCGTCCCTCCTCTGACAGGTCTGACCGGGGGGTTCCTCAGCGCTCACGTACTACTGCCGCGGCTGCTGGGGGAAGGTGGGGGGTCGGAGCAGTACCAGCTCCATCAGCAGCAACCTAAGTCTGGAGTCACTGATGAGCAGCTTCCTTCACCCGCCTAGTGAGGAGGGCAGTCGCCAGCAGCAGCAGCAGCAGCAGGACCTGGAGCAGACCCTAAACCAACAGGTGGTGGCCTACTTGGACAGCACTCTGCCACCCCAGTTAGAAGATCCGCTGGACTACTGGGCAGCCAAACTGGATGTGTGGCCGCAACTTGCCGAGTTTGCAGTGGAGAAGCTGTCCTGCCCGGCCAGTAGTGTGGCATCAGAGCGGGTGTTCAGTGCGACGGGGGCCATCGTTACCCCAAGGAGAACCCGCATGTCACGGGAAATGTGGAACGACTGACCTTTGTCAAGATAAATCAGGCGTGGATCGGCCAGGATTTCCATACACCAATGCCTTAGGCGTCAGACTACATCAGCCATGACGCCTCACCCAAACTGTGAGAAATGAGTCTGGATTCAAACTACCTGCCTCAGCCACTATTCTGATGCCGCCACCCGCCTGATGCCACACATCTGCTGACAGTTTCTCCATCTGCCACCAACCATCTTTACCAGGGACTGGTATTGCCACCCACCTCCACACTCTGTCATTGTGCCACTGTCTGACCTCATGCTGCTGCTGTGGCTGCTGCCGTGACCTACACACTGTGTCATTGTGCCACTGTCTGACCTCATGCTGGTGCCGCCGTGACCTCCGCTCTCAGTCATTGTGCCATTCTGTGGCTTCCTCCTGTTTTGCCACCTCCAGAATATCATTGTGCCACTGCCTGACCTCATGCTGCTGCTGTTGTGACCTCCACACTGTGTGATTGTGCCACTGTCTGACCTCATGCTGCTGCTGTGGCTGCTGCCGTGACCTACACACTGTGTCATTGTGCCACTGTCTGACCTCATGCTGCTGCCGCCGTGACCTCCGCTCTCAGTCATTGTGCCACTCTGTGGCTTCCTCCTGTTTTGCCACATCCAGAATGTCATTGTGCCACTGTCTGACTCATGCTTGCTGTGGCTGCCGCCGTCACCTCCACACTCTGTCACTAATGTTGCCACCTGAGCCCTCAGCTTGTTTTTTTGCCAGCTTTCGCTCGCATGACTTTATCAGGCTTCATTCACCCTTCAGTTTTTTGGTCAGTTTTGCCCTCTTAAGTGCCCAGGGAATTTTATAGTGAAGCGATTCTAAAGGAGGCGGCAGTCATCTGCGTGTCATATAAAACACAACATTGTATGAAGACAAACCAAGCTCCCTCTGCATATTTAAGCATGGCACAACGTTCTACAGCACCCTGCAGGCTCTGGGCAGCCTGGAAATAGCTGCTTTTTAACGCGATTCGTGCCGAAGTAATTCGGAACGAAACGAATTTTGTCGGAAAATTCGGCGAAGTGACCGAATCTAATTTTTGAGAAATTCGCCCATCTCTAACAGAAACACAACGCCCCTTTTTTCAAGCCTCAAGAGGGGAGTATCAGCCTGTTAGGTGAGGAACTCACTTCTTGGCAAAACCCCTTTAAGTTAATCCATCTAGCTTTGCCCGTAATAAACCCATAATAGTCCTACAACAATCCGCTGCACACACAGTGCGTAAAAATTGTTTCTTTTCCAGCCATTATCAAATCTCTTTCATTCTGGTGAATGACAATCATTATAATATGAGCATCATGATATTTATCCAAGGAAGGGACTTTTGTTGCCAAAAGACTCCCTGTTGTCCGGTATGAACAGGACACATACTACAGTAATGATGTGGACAATATGTTTTTGCTTGTTGTATGTTTTTCAATATTAGATGAATATAAAATGTTTAAATATTAAAGAGAAGTTCAGTTCCTAATGTTCCTCACTCAATATTGTCCAGCCGAGAGGCAAATTTACTTAATTTACTGTATTTCCCTGCAGAGTTTATAGTGAAATGTAGTGACCGTGACCGCATAATCTTATTGCAGGCCTTAACCCATAATAATGTTACAGATATTCAGGGAAAACACTTGTAGACTGTATGCAGATGGTCACCTAATGCTGGGAGAGGGTGCTGAAGGGGCAGGGGAACTAAGATATGGGGCATGTAAGGACTTGATGCTTGAATGGGGCAATGCTTGGTTCCACACACGTCTGCCTGAACTTATGAAAAAATTTAGGGAGACTTGTATGATCGGGTTTTTCACCCTTTTCTGGCGTAGTATGCGCTTGAGCGGCTACGATGTCTAATGCACCTAATGAATGTGTTCGGCGCATTGTTCGTAGGACTTATCACTTTCTAATGCGGCGAACATGAGGGGGCGTTCTGGGGGCGTCGCACCACACTCGTGATATTAGACACATATATGAATGTGGTTCAGCAAAACGAGACGCATTACTGCTCGGACAGGCAGACCTATGTCAATGTGATCTGCCTGAGCCCGAGGAGTCGCAGTGGAGCTGGAATTGGAAATATTTGTAATATTGCAAAAAATGTCCAATATTTCTCATCTTCCACCAGTGCAATAATAAACAGTAATTTATGATAATTATCAAACTGTAAAAAAATTTAATTATTTAAATTTAATAAAAAATGTTCTCATATAAAATTAATTAAAAAATATATAATATCCCAAAAATATAAAAATATCTCCTATAAAATGTATTTAAAATTAATAGAATCTAAAACTAGTTTTACATGAATTAACCACTGATGATGTTGTTCAGATTTTACAATTTAAAATTTTTACTACATTAAATTTGAAATGTATTTTTGCTGCTCTCAGCCTTTATTTTACATACAGCAGGAGCCAGTACAGCACAGGTATTGCTGGGACCTGTGGTCCTCCAAGCAGGATTAGTACCATAGTTTCTATCACTGACCTGCTATTCTAATAACTACTCTTATTTCCAGCCTATCTGTAGCCTTTATACATGTTTGGGGCATTACTAATGCGCCCTAAGTTCCGTAATGCGCCAAACACACAGGCGAGGGGCGGAGAACTTTAGACACCATTTATGACGCACAAAAACCACTTTCATACAATCAGGCGCATTATACACTGAAAAATAGATGAGAAAATTCTCTTCAAAGCGCCTTCCTTCATACATGGCTCCCTTAGATTCTGAATGTCCCAAACCCAATTTTTTTTCCATAGCCCCATCTCTGACCCATCCTTTATCATCAAAAATTGACTGTAACAATAACCCTAAGTTAGAGGTTTTTTAAGGGGTCCAGAAACAATTCTTTTGCATCCTAATTCCAAGTCTGACGTCACTTCTTGTTCCTACAACATAGTCCTAATATTATGCCAACCAGAAGTGATGTCAGACGTCACATCCAAATTCACTTCCTGTTATTTCAAAATAAGCTAAATGTTGTGGTCACTATAAGACCAGTCCGATGTCACTTCCAGTTACTTCAACATAAGCCTGATATCATGGATACCAGAAGCGGCATTGAAACGTTGTGTCCAACATCACTTTTTGTTACGTCAAACACAAGCTCAATGTAATGGTAAGAGACTCGAATACACAAGCAGCAGGAGGGAGAACATTAGACAGCAGTAAGGAGCAGTGTAGCTGTGAGTCCAGCACTGAGGTGAGATAAAACGCTCACTATACAGCCAGCACCATCTCTTGGGGCCACATGTATGAAAAGTGTCTTGGTGACAGTACTGCGCTACTGGCCCTTTAAGGATTTTGTTGCTGCCTCAGCCATGGTGTGGATTGGTGCTTAACGGGTTAAGCACTCGCGCCAATCTCTGGCTTGGTCGGGGGTTTTAAACTGCTTCCTGTCTGCCAGTCCGTGCTGGTGATTGCTTCTGTGTCCTAGCTGTGTGTCTTGCTCTGCTGTGTTGTTTTGCTGGTTCTTGGATTTTGGCTATTCTTTCTGGTTTCTCTCCCACTCTCTTTTGGTACCTTACTTTCTCCTGGTTTGACCTCGGCCCTTTATTTGTTATCTGTAGTTTCTTGTTTGTCGTACGTTTTGTCTTCTGTCTGTTTGACACACATTTTACTGGGTAAAGCTCAGGAAGAGGTTTGAGTGCAGGGCTGCTCTTTTCAGAGTGGTTGCCCTTTAGGCACGGTAAGCCAGGGCGTGACTAGGGCATCCCTTACACTTGGTTTAAGACTTTCTTTGTTGTCCATGGCAACCAATCCAAGTTGAACCAATCAGAGCTCCCTTTTAATTTAATATATTGCTCTGAAAAAATGAAAGGGGAGGTTTAATTGGTTGCTGTGGGCAAGTCTTGTGTTCTCTTCCTCTCCTCCTCCTCCACCTCCCTCTCTATTGACTTCTATGGGCAGCTTTAACCTGAGCTCTTGATCTGAACTGAACCTCCAACGCATAGGTGAACCAAGTCTTAGGGGGAGTTTATTTCCTATCTTGCATGGACATACATATAAAATAAATGGGGCCAGAGCTTCAAAATACCCCCATGGTGCTGGAAAATTCCAGACAGGATAGTAGGGGCAGGTGTTGTGCGCCCTCCATTATCTCTTCCATAATTTTGTGCAAATTGCTTCTCACTTAGGACAGGTCTACACAGCAATGTCAAAATGGCGTCCATAATCCGACTTCATTTTGACATTTGCTGGACTGTGGTTTTTGCCGCAGATTAGCACAAAACCCGCGGTCGTTTTTCGGATTTGCTGTGAGACCCGTACACTGAATGTACAGGAATCCGACGGCGATCTGGCGGAATCCCGCGGAATAGGCAACAAGTTGAATATTCTGCCCAGTTATAAAATTGCCAGTAAAAAAAATCATGCTGCGTAGACGACAGCCCTGGTTTTTCATTGCTGTCTATGAAGCACAGTGTACCGTTGGATTTTCCAAAAAGCTATGCTATGTAGACATAGCCTTATCCGTATTGCAGTGCTTATGAGGGTGACCTTCAAAGGTTCTCATCTTGTAAAAGTACAGCTGCTGGTTGCTTCTGTGTATATACACCTTGGACACTAATGGGAATATATGTAACATTTGAGCTTCCAACCCTTAGGAACTTTGTCTGGTTGGTTGTATGGACCTTGCTTGCAGCAGATGTTTGGCCCGTGCTCCTGTACACGGTCAGGCACTCGTCGTGCCGGGGCAGCAGATTTCCAGTGTTGTCAGACCAGTGGGCTGTGTGTGTTGTCTCAGCTCTCCGACTCTGAACATCTGCCGCTATAACCCAAGCCCGCTCTTTGCTGGCTGCTTCCTTCTTGCTTGGAAAGATGTCTCATTATGCATGTACAAATGTAGTGAGCCAGACTGCTCGGGCACAATGGATGAAGTGGTTTTGCAGTTGCTCTGTATTTCTCTGTGGTTAATTCTATGTGTTGATAGAAGCTAAAGGATAAGTTCCTCTTGAGAATTTAGGGGAGGTGAGAGGTCATGTGATTTGAATGTAATAATAGGTATAACCAGGCAGAGGGGTAACTTGAAGCTCCGGGGCCCTAGTGCAAAAAGTGAAATGGGCCCCCCAGCTGCCATGTGCCACTTACAAAGCTGGTATCTCCTTATGTGGCCCCCTTAGGCTTCAGGGCCCACTGCTACCTTTGCACCACTCATAGCTACGCCCCTGTAACTATGGCCGTCTTAACAGCATTATGGGCCCCCAGGCATAGCCGTGTAATGGGCCCTACCCAAACACATGACATCACACCATTCCATGCCTCTAGCCATGCCCAAACATGACGTCACACCAGGTCATGCCTCTGCTTACACCCAGATATGACACTACATTAAGCCATGTCAATAACCACCCTCAAACATACCCATATCATCATGCCACCTATGTTGTTGATAAGTACCGTTTAAGAAATCCAGCCAAATTGCTACCTCCTCAAAATTAAGTATATATATATATATATATATATTTGCTGTAAACAGCGGGGATCCCCCAAGAAATACCACCCAGTCAAGTGATGGGTAATACAACTCTGTTTAATACAGGGAAGTACATGAGATTTTATATCACCTGATACGTAAGCATTTGAAAACGTTTGGGCAGCCTGAAGCCTACAGGACTAGTGGGCAGGGAGCTGGTGGCTCCCCGCTTCACCACCTTAACACACAAGTGGTTAAATAAGCAGCGCCAAACCAGGGATCCAAAGCATACACCCTGGATTTCCTTGACATACATTCACCACCTGGGGCCCCTATGCCTTGACCCATTGGATTGAAAATAGAAATTACCATATTAACGTCTACAAACTATAAATCATTGATATTTGATTTGACTATCTCGGATTTGTTGCGGACTGAACCCTGTTGGTTTTCAAGGTGATATCTGTATTTGTTGTATTGCCCCAATTTGTTAATAGTGGTATACAGGCAGTCCCTTGGTTATGAACGGGATAGGGACTGTAGGTTCGTTTTTAACAACACTGGGTGTAAACTTAGGTCCAAGTGTCGGTGCGTGATCCCACTACACAGGCGTCGGGTGCCGGCTGCCAATCGCAGTTGACACCCGCTGGTAACAGCACGGGATGGAGCTGGCGGGGGCTCACTCCATTCGAGGCCCCTGTGGCCCTGATTGGTTTACATGGCGGCTGGAAGCCATGTTTGTTTTACTACTTCCTGCCTGCCACCATCTTTATACACGATTACACCCCCCCAGTGGTCAAGCACCCTAGTGGGACTCAATGTTAAAGTAAAAAAAATAAAGAAAAAATAAAAGTTCTCATCACTCCCCCTTTTGCCATTTTGCAAATAAAAATAAATTAAAAATAAGTTACACATAATTGGTTTTGCCGTGTGCAAATAAAGTCTGGTTTATTAAAATGTAACAGAATTTATCGCCTATGCTGAACACCGTGGAAGGAAAAAAAATTCAAAAAGCCAAAATCGTGGTTTTTTTTTTGGTCATTTCAAGTCGCCTAAAAAACTGGAATAAAAGTGATAAAAAAGTCATATATATCCCAAAATGGCACCAATAAAAAGTGCACTTCAGCCCGCAAAAAATGCCCTCTCAGGTCTGTGGGTGGAAGTACAAAAAAGTTATTGGTCGCAGAAAGCGGCGCTGTGTTACAAATTTCAAAAACAGAATTTTTTTTTTATGGTATTATAGCACATGTTTGGTGTTGCCAGAATGGCATCAACCTGCAGAATACTGAAAACACATAATTTATACCAGAGAGTGAACATCGTAAAAAAAAAATTAAAAAAATCCTGCAAACATGGCGCAAGTACATTTATTTCACATTTTGACCCACTTAGAATTTTTTTGCGGCTTCCCAATATATTCTATGGTGCGGTAAATGACACCATTAGAAAGTACATCTTGACCCACAAAATAAAAGCCTTAATATGTCTATGTAGGTGAAAAACTAAAAAAGTTATGGCTCTTGGAAGACGAGGAGGGAAAAATGAACGTGTCAACCAAAAAAAAAAAAAAACGCTCTATCCATAGGGGTTAACACGTGCTGCTGTGGCATGCTGGCACTTGTAGTTCCATAGCAGCTAATATCTGTTGAACTACAAGTGTCAGCATGCCATGAGCAGCAGATGTTAAACACATGTACTTATCAGCATCCATACAATTACTACATGTGTGGTGTGGTATGCTGGCACTTGTAGTTCCATGTTCCGTAGCAGCTAGTAGCTGTTGAACTGCAAGTGCCAGCATGCCACAACAGCAGATGTTAAACACATGTACTTATCAGCACCCATACAATTAGTACGTGTGGTGTGGCATGCTGGCACTTGCAGTTCCATAACTACAACTGCCAGCATGCCACACATGGCTGCTGATTAGTACATTAGTACAGTGCAGGCAGCCGGCTGAAGAGAAGTGGTGGGGTGAGACCAGTAGCAATGGACCTGTGGTGCCGGGGCCGACAGAAGCGGCTTAAGGGACAGCGGTACCATCACTGAGAGCGTGACAAGAACACTGAGATTGGTTGCAAGACCAGCTGTGCCGTGGCCGGCTGGAAGAAGCTTGCGGTGTTCCAATATTATCGGGTGTGATGTCAGCACACTGAGCCACGCCCCATAAGTCCCCGTTCGTAACTTGGGACCTCCTGTATATGTATGTTTTGGGGTAAATTTATTTTTAAAGGATTGTCATACAGTGGAAGTTTTTAGGCTCGTATTACTGCGAGTTGTATTTGTTTTATAGACTTGTTTGGCAATTTTTTAAGGGTCCTACAGAATTAGGAAGAACTGGCAGACTCTACACTCTTGGGGTTGGGTAGACACATGGCCGATTAGGAATCTATTGTCTAAGGGACCATGTACACCTGACACCAGCGTAAATATGACTCATTCCCATTGATGTGGGTCCCAGGAGTATAAGGGGCAATTGTGCATTCGCGACCTTTTTGCAAGTCATTTTCATTCTGTCATTCTCGCTTCTACCATCAGAACGTGCTAATTACAGCGCACCAAAGGCACTAATTGGTAGGAGAGGCGGCTGTGTATTAATCTGTCCATTATTTCATGCATCTGAAAATTAGTCATTTCACTCCCGACAATTTTTTTTTCCCTTTTGTGTTTCTTTATTTTTGTTTGTTTTTTGCTATTTATGTGCCTGACAGACTGCAGCCGCCCGGCGCAAAATGCCCAACAGCACATTCATCAGTCTTGGCACCGCCACTTTTTGGGAAGAATATTTACAGTGTCTTGCGAAAGTATTCGGCCCCCTTGAACTTTTCAACCTTTTGCCATATTTCAGGCTTCAAACATAAACATATCAAATTTAATTTTTTTGGTGAAGAATCAACAACAAGTGGGACACAATTGTGAAGTGGAATGAAATTTATTAGATATTTTAAACGTTTGTCAAAAAAAAAATCTGAAAAGTGGGGCGTGCAAAATTATTCGGCCTCTTTACTTTCAGTGCAGCAAACTCACTCCAGAAGTTCAGTGAGGATCTCTGAAGGATCCAATGTTGTCCTAAATATCTGATGATGATAAATATAATCCACCTGTGTGTAATCAAGTCTCCGTATAAATGCACCTGCTCTGTGATAGTCTCAGGGTTCTGTTTAAAGCGCAGAGAGCATCATGAAGACCAAGGAACACACCGGGCAGCTCCGTGATACTGTTGTGGAGAAGTTTAAAGCCGGATTTGGATACAAAAAGATTTCCCAAACTAAACATCCCAAGGAGCACTGTGTAAGCAATCATATTGAAATGGAAGGAGTATCAGAGCACTGCAAATCTACCAACACCCGGCCGTCCCTCTAAACTTTCATCTCAAACAAGGAGAAGACTGATCAGAGATGCAGCCAAGAGGCCAATGATCACTCTGGATGAGCTGCAGAGATCTACAGCTGAGGTGGGAGAGTCCATAGGACAACAATCAGTCGTGCACTGCACAAATCTGCCCTTTATGGAAGAGGCAAGAAGAAGCCATTTCTCAAAGATATCCATAAAAAGTCTGGTTTAAAGTTTGTCACAAGCCGCCTGGGAGACACCAAACATGTGGAAGAAGGGGCCGCCTGGGAGACCCCAAACATGTGGAAGAAGGGGCCGCCTGGGAGACACCAAACATGTGGAAGAAGGGGCCGCCTGGGAGACACCAAACATGTGGAAGAAGGGGCCGCCTGGGAGACACCAAACATGTGGAAGAAGGGGCCACCTGGGAGACACCAAACATGTGGAAGAAGGGGCTCTGCTCAGATGAAACCAAAATCCAACTTTTTGGCCACAATGCAAAACGATATGTTTGGCATAAAAGCAATGCAGCTCATCACCCTGAACCCACCCTCCCCACTGTCACACATGGTGGGGGCAGCATCATGAAGACCAAGGAACACACCATCCCCACTGTCACACATGGTGGGGGCAGCATCATGAAGACCAAGGAACACACCATCCCCACTGTCACACATGGTGGGGGCAGCATCATGGTTTGGGCTTTTCTTCAGCAGGGACAGGGAAGATGGTTAAAATTGATGGGAAGATGGATGGAGCCAAATACAGGACCATTCTGGAAGAAAACCTGTTGGAGTCTGCAAAAGACCTGAGACTGGGATGGAGATTTATCTTCCAACAAGAAAATGATCCCAAACATAGAGCAAAATCTACAATGGAAGGTTCACAAATAACCATTTCCAGGTGTTAGAACGGCCAAGTCACATCCAGACCTGAATCCAATGGAGAATCTGTGGAAAGAGCTGAAAACTGCTGTTCACAAACGCTCTCCATCCATCCTCACTGAGCTCCAGCTGTTCACAAACGATCTCCATCCAACCTCACTGATCTCCAGCTGTTCACAAACGCTCTCCATCCAACCTCACTGAGCTCCAGCTGCTCACAAACGCTCTCCATCCAACCTCACTGAGCTCCAGCTGCTCACAAACGCTCTCCATCCAACCTCACTGAGCTCCAGCTGCTCACAAACGCTCTCCATCCAACCTCACTGAACTCCATCTGTTCACAAACGCTCTCCATCCAACCTCCCTGAGCTCCAGCTGCTCACAAACGCTCTCCATCCAACCTCACTGAGCTCCAGCTGCTCACAAACGCCTCCATCCAACCTCACTGAGCTCCAGCTGTTCACAAACGCCTCCATCCAACCTTGCTGAGCTCCAGCTGCTCACAAACGCTCTCCATTCAACCTCACTGAGCTCCAGCTGCTCACAAACGCTCTCATCCAACCTCACTTCGCTACAGCTGCTCACAAACGCTCTCCATCCAAACCCACTGAGCTCCAGCTGCTCACAAACGCTCTCCATTCAACCTCACTGAGCTCCAGCTGCTCACAAACGCTCTCCATCCAACCTCACTGAGCTCCAGCTGCTCACAAACGCTCTCCATCCAACCTCACTGAGCTCCAGCTGCTCACAAACGCTCTCCATCCAACCTCACTGAGCTCCCGCTGTTCACAAACGCGCTCCAGCTGCTCACAAACGCTCTCCCTCCAACCGCACTGAGCTCCAGCTGCTCACAAACACTCCATCCAACCTCACTGAGCTCCAGTTGCTCACAAACACTCTCCATCCAACCTCACTGAGCTCCAGTTGTTCACAAACGCTCCCCATCCAACCTCAATGAGCTCCAACTGTTCACAAACGCTCTCCATCCAACCTCACTGAGCTCCAGCTGCTCACAAACGCTCTCCATCCAACCTCACTGAGCGCCAGCTGTTCACAAACGCTCTCCATCCAACCTCACTGAGCTCCAGCTGTTCACAAACGCTCTCCATCCAACCTCACTGAGCTCCAGCTGTTCACAAACGCTCTCCATCCAACCTCACTGAGCTCCTGCTGTGGCCAAGGAAGAACGGGCAAGAATCTCAGTCTCTCGATGTGCAAAACTGATAGAGACAAACACCAAGCGACAGCTGTAGTCGCAGCAAAAAGGTGGCGCTACAAAGTATTAACTTAAGGGGCCGAATAATTTTGCACGCCCAACTTTTCAGTTTTTTATTTTTTACAAAAGTTTAAAAAATCCAATAAATTTCGTTCCACTTCACAATTGTGTCCCACTTGTTGTTGATTCTTCACAAAAAATTAATATAAAATAAAAATGTTATATCTTTATGTTTGAAGCCTGAAATGTGGCAAAAGGGTCCGAATACTTTCGCAAGGCACTGTATATAAAATCTCACTGCTATTTTTTACATCTTTCCCTTTGGTCTACAAGTAATAGGTTGGAGTAGAGTGGAACATGCCAGAAGTTGGCACTATGTTTAGGGCAGTTTCAAACAGTTTTTAGTTTTTTTTTTCCCCTAATAGATTTCCATTGTTTTTTTTTTCTGCACTAAAATAAGGCATGTGTGTTGCATTTTTTTGGGTAGATTTTTTTTTTTCACATTTTTTTCCCTATCTCAGATCGCCGGATTTGAGATGGGAAAAACGCTTCAGAAAAAAAAAGGCATAAAAACGCATGTCACAGTATATAGTTTTCTGCAAAAAAAAAATCTAGAAAAACTGCATGAAAAGAATGCATTAAGCCTAAATTTTTTTTGTTTTTGAAGCCTTTTTTTGGGCCCCAGAAAATAGAGGTGTGGAGGGGCCCTCAAAAAATATTCTGTATGCCCAAATTCTACTAGGCAGTCAGATTAGTTAACTATTGTATAAGGGTTTTCCTGGGAGATTTTTTTTAATTTCACAGCAGTCTCGATCTGTACAGGGGTTTGGGAAAATTTTGGACCACCCCTTTAACTAGATTCGGACTGCTCGTTGACTATAAGGGTATTCTTACACAGCATGTTGGATCCGTTTTTAGATGCCTGTTTGGATCCATGTTTTAGACCCTTCAGACGCAAACCGTCTGAAAAACCGGCCGCAAACCGGTGCCGTGGGGACATGGCCTAAACGAAGCCAAACACGCATCTAACAATGTGCAGTGGGATTTACATTGCTTTCAATGTAAAACATGCATCAGTGTTCAGACCATATGTGTTTTCCTGCTTCTTTCTGATGCGTCTTTCGGATCCGTTCAAAAAATTGTCATATCGATTCTTCATCTGTTTGACGCAACAGACGCCCTTTTTAAAACTATAGGGTGCGATCCTGCTGCAGCCAAAACGCAGCCAAACACGCAGCTGCCTGTTGGATGCGATTTGCGCAGCGCTTTTGGATGCATTTTTCAGATCCAGAACAGATCCTACACGCCGTGTGAACATACCCTAAATGTCCATGTGGTCGACATATAACTTGCAGCTGCACACTAATTGTGCAGCTGCGCGGGAGGAGAGTTGGCCACAAACGATAGCTGGCTCTCCACTGAGAAGACAGGGATGCTTTATTACCATCCCTGTCTTATTTGCTGCCTATACGGCGCACTGTATACACAGACACGAAGGAAGCCTGTGGACTTCCTGCTCCCAATGCCAGCGGTCACATGTGTTAGACACACATCTGGTTGCCCTGTGGGTCATTTTGGCGGTAGGCGGCTCCCCTGTAGCGTGCACTCCGTCCTTGTGCACCTACGCAGCCGACGTTCACCTCTCACATCAATGGGACGTGGTGCTTCATGGTATCCACGTCACTTATTCACAATGGCGCCAGTTCACCACTCACGATACATTTTCACCACAACAGGTCTCAAACTGCGCAGTTTCACCCTGCGCCTGAAAGCCAATATTCATCCCTTTTTTACAACTCTGATAAATCAACCCTTCCACCCATAACAACAAAGAGGGATATGTGTGCAGACAGCCTATCACACACCGCATATGCCCACCAAGCCAGTGCACCACACGTGACTTCCTTCTTAAGCTACGCGCTGCAGTCAAAAGAAGTAGTCATAATCATGTGACTCGACTGTCAATAAAGCTGTGGTCATCCTGACACCCCAAAATATGGTGCTTTGTACATTTATTCCAATTACGTTAAAGGAAATTTTTATTTTTTTTTTTAACCCCCAAATTTTTTTAAGAAGTCATAGTAGGGGCAGTTACCATTATAACTTTAAAGGACCTAGTGTTACAGCGTCTTTTCCGTGTTGTTTGGCCTTGTCGCCCCGGTTGTCTTAACGGTATTGACTGGATGACTTTAGGGGGGCTGGGGTTTTGATTCCCGGAAATATTATTGGTTTGGTTATGGGGGGTTTTTTAGAAATTTTTTTGTCAGGTGTGGGAAAGATATGGACTCGTCTTGCGCGGGATGCTCCCCCCTGTCCTTTTTGTCACCCCTGGATCTGGACTCCCTTCCCTTGCGAAAAGTTTTTACTTCTTTACTTGTTAAACACCTTTAGCTTTGGTTTGCTCCCAAAGGTGTACCCCGGGAACCCAATTGAAGTTTTGGGCCCCTTCTCAAAGAAAAACCCCTTCCTTTCACCCGGCCTAGGTCAACTCCCCTTTTTTGGGGGCTCTAAATTTCTTTCCCCTACGCCTCCGCCAGGTGAGGGGCGGTCGATTGTCCCGCTTCAGGACCCCGGCGTGGCGTCTCTGCTCATAAGTCCCCCGTTTCCAGTCCTCCAATTGAAAAATTTTTTCAATTCCCACGGGATGCCCCTTTAAAGCCAGAGACCTCTACTGGGTTTTAGCACCTTGGGTTTTAGCACTTCCCCCGAGACACTCAAACTCTACATTTTTATTTGAGTCCTTTGTGTAGACTTGATCTTCCTTTCCCATTGTGCTGCTGGGAGAGAGACCTTGGTAAGAGTTTTCTCCCTTCCAGTGGCAGAAAAATGCTTTGATCTTACCATAAAGCCGTCACAGCAACCATGAGCACAGGAAACATGTTTTAAGGTTCTTGGCCCGTTGGTTAGGGTTCCCCACGTATTGCATCAATGGTTCCACAAGTTCCCGAGGTTTGTTGGTGCTGGCGGAACCTCTAATGGGACCATGCTCCACATATGGTGGGGACTGCCCCCCCCTAAAAGGTTTTAGGCACACAGTATACCATGCCATTAAGAATATTACAGGACTGTCAATCCCTAGGACCCCAGAGGCGGCCTTACTGTTCATGTTTGACGTGGGCACTTCCGCTTATAAAAAAATCTCTCCTAGACATCTGTTGCAGGCAGCTAAGACAGTCATCCTAAGGCTGGAAGTCGGTGGACCCACCCACTATTGAGGAATGGCACACGAAGTCTCCCATGTTTATCACATGGAAGAACTCCTAGCACGACGGATGATCAGGCCGGTTATTGGCCAGGACATGGGCGCCATGGCTCCGATTTCAGGACTCCCCTGCCTTTTACTCTCTTCGAGTGTAGGGTGAATGAGGCTGCTGGCATTAAGCTCCTTCCCCACCTCGATCTACCTTCCTTCACTCTTCAGTCCCTTCCCTCCCTCTTCTTCCCCTGTATGATTGTACGTGTGTGTGTTTGGGGTGCCTGTTTGTTTGTCTTGTTGGTCAATTATACGGCCGAAACAGGCTCACTTTCTGTTCTGATTAATTACTCAGGTTGGGCCCTCCAAGCCCCGTTTTAGTACATAGGCCGTCACCTAGACTCTTCCTCATTGGATTGTTTAACGGACTGACCATTTGTTTTCAAGTATTCATCTGTTGCACCGAGTAGTTTTGGTTTCAATGTCTAGCAATAGTTTTTTTATTAGTTGTGTTATGTCGGACATATTGTTTATTTTGCTGTATTTCTCCTTTTGAATGTTTATTGCATTTGTAAGTGTAATCATTCTATTCTGATATTGTTTGTATCATTATTTTCTTAATAAATCTTGTTGAAATATGAAAAAAAAAACAAAAAAAAACATTAAAGACCTAGGTTCAAATCCAACCAGGGGCAACATCTGCTTGGAGGCTGAAAAGTTCTCCTATTTGCACTCTAGAATGATACAAATAGGTAAAATGGCTCCATTGAAATCTGGGGAAGAGCTCGGTAAATCAGACTGGGGGCCCCAATGGTGACTGATAAGTTCAATGTGTTATCACTATATAAATAAATATACACGAAAAAAAAGTCCTTGCTGTGAATTACAGTAAAATGTAAAAAAAAAAATCTAAAAAAAATTACAGAAAAAAGTGTTTCTAAATCTACCATTGTATTTTTTTTCTTTTAAATTTGGAGATTATTCTGTAGAAATTGGATGCGGGAACATTTTGTGTCTCGGCCCCAGCTGGAAGCCCGATTTAATAGCAGGTCATTGCGAAAAGAGTCCAATTATAAAATAAAACCGTTCAATGATTCACAGTTTGAGTGTCGTGGGCCGAGAAAAACCTTAAGCCGTGTGAAGCTGTCGGCGGCTTTTTATATTTTCATAGCATAAAGTGGTAAAAGAAGGATGAAACATTTGTGAAAAATACATCAAACTCCGTACAGGGCATTCCTTTCAAATTCTACAAATCAATGGTGGTCAACCTGAGATATGGAGGCCGCCTCAAACACTGCCCTTGACTCCATCAAAGGGCTGCACATCAAATTTAGCCCATGCAGGCGCACGGTTTGGGAAACTAGTCCTCTTCACAGGCCTAAAAATTTTTAAAATACATGGGCATAACTATTGCCTTAACATCCACAGTATACAATGGGGCGTGGAGATTGAGGGCCCCCACCAGGGCTGCCAACAGTCATCTATTAAGCGTTTCAGGGCCCCCATGCAGCCAAATCAAATGGGGCCCCATCCATTACTACTTCCTATTTGTTAACTTATCAGTGGGCCCCTTTTTTGATTAGCGCCCATGACAGGAATACTGCCCGTACTGCAGTATTGGCACCCCTGGCCCCCACTCAGGTGCAGAAACATTGGAACTTTTTGTAGGGAATAACAAGTTAGGGGATGTTCATACGGCATTTTTGAATACGTTTTTTTTTTATTAACTGTGTTTTTATTGAAAACTATTTTTTGGGATACAGAAACGGTAAAATACAGTGCCAATGTAACAGCAACAGACTATGCAGTAAAGATATAATAGTAGAGATCGATAACATTTTTAACTGCTTTAGAGTAGAACATGTAGATTACAGAGTAATAGCATTAAGAACTAAGAGGCAACAAAAACATTATGTATTTTGAACCTATATTAAAGCTTCTAGAAACAGCAAAGGTAGTTTCAGCCTATTTTCTTGTTTTCTAAAGACAGAAGAAAAACGGACAAAGACCACAAACCACAAGACAGAACACGATAGGGAGGCTGGGATAGGCAGGGGGAATTACAATAGGGTCATTAGCAGTGTCCATAGAAAGGTATTGGTCATTCACGATTAAAAAAGCGATACAGGGTGTTCAACTCAGAGGCCGGTTACAGCCACATACGTGTCCCATTGAGACCAGACCTCATAAAAGAAATCTAAGGTATTATTCAACAAGGCTGTCAAGTACTCCATATGACGGATATCTTTTAATCTTTGGACTAGGTCCAGCATGGAGGGGGGAGTCAGACCTCTTCCAAAATAAAGAGATCAAACATCTCCCTGCAGTAAGGATGTTCAATACCATACTCAATGTTCATTTTTTGACTGGGGTTCTTGTAAGATTCAGTAGATAAAATAGAGGGTCTAGCGGCGCCTTCTGCCGCGTAATACCCGCAATGAGAGATTTCACTGACTTCCACAAGGCACAGGATCTTGGGGCATTCCCAAAAAATATGGAATATGTGCCCAGGAGTCGAATGGCATCTCCAGCAAGTGTCTGGGATAAATGGATTTAATCTATGCAGGAAAGAAGGGGTATGGTACCACAATAGTAGTATCTTATACTGATTTTCTCTGTATAGGTTACACCTTGAAGTTTGGGCAGCTCTCTTCCAAATTATATGCCATTCATCGTCGGTTAGGTCTCTTTTGGCAAAGGCTTCCCACTTTGCCATATAACCATGTTTACTGGGGTTAACTGTGTTCGGGCTAGAGAGAATTGAGTATATCACTGAAATTAAGCCTCTGGTGGAGCCATTCTGTCTGCAGAGTAATTCGAATTGCGTAGGCTGGGAGACCGTACAGGCACCTAAAGCCTTTTGCAAGAAGTGCACAATTTGTATGTATGAGAATCTGCATGATTCTGGTAAGGAAAATTTAGATTTTAATCACAAACTGCTTTGGGTCGACCGGGGGAGGAATTTTCCCAACAAGTCTGCGGCCTAAAGGGAGTTTTCTAAAAAAACCAACCCTTCATAGAAAAGTTTGTTCGAAACCCCTGGGAATGCAGGGTTAAAACAAAAAGGAGGTAAAACCCTGAGAGGGAAAAACAGAGATTGTAATCCTTTGAAAACCTTTCCAAACCTCCCTCTTTCACCGCCATAGGTCCCAAAAGACCCCGGCTGGTAAAGGGAAGAGGTATTCCATAAAAGGGTTTGGTGCTTGGGGCAACCCTTTAATTTTTCCCGGGTTCAACCCATCTAGGTAGGCAAACAAGGACGACCAGGCGGGGGAAAGCGGCGTAGTGGGGCGGCACAGTAATACTTCATAAGTCGGGAAAACCCCAAGTCCCCCCCTCTCTTTTTTTTGCCTGGGGGCCCAAGTTTTTGCTGAAAAGTCCCTCCCAGGGGCCCGAAAAATTTTTTAATATGGATGCTTGCAGGGTTTTAGGCCCCGGTAGGGGGGATAGGGAGGGTTTAAAAAAAATTATATTTTTTTTGGGGAGGATAGTCATTTTAAATTTCAGAAAATTCTTTAAAAACCAAGACAGGGGTAAAACCCCCCATTTCTGAGGTATGCCGCCATGTCTGTGTCAGGTTTGGGAAGTTTTGTCATAAAAAAGGAAAATTCTTAGTAAGTTTTTAACTCCTAGGTATTTTTTAGTATAGGCCCCAAAATTTATAGTGGTAGTTAGCTTGCAATGAATCCAGTTCTTTTGCCCGGGTTTTATAGGGAGGTTTCAGTTTTACTGGTATTGATCTTATCCCCGAAATATCTTGAAAGACGGGGTGGGGAGGGGGGTAAAGGTTCGGCAGGGGAATGTGGGGGAAAGGTGAGTGACGGGGAGTATGTCATGGCAAAAAAGGGGACACTTTTTATTCTATTTTTTTTGACTTTTAAATCCTTTTTTTTCTGGATTTAGGCGTAGGGCTGAGGCCAGGGGCTCTACATCAATAAAAATAATAATGGGGAAAAAAGGACATCTTTGTCTTTGTTTTGGTCGTGTGAGTATTGGAGGGAATTTGCATGGGGCAATTTTTAAATTTTGGGGGCCCTTTGGGTTGGAATTATAATACCTTCAGTGCTTCTACAAAAGGGGGCCCGGAAGCCAAAACTACCCCGTGCTTCCCTCATATACGTCCAATTCAAATCGATCAACGCCTTTTCGGCGTAAGGCTTAGCCCCTTTGACCTGAGGAGTTCCATTTTTTTAAGGGCTTTATAAAAAAACCCATCGCCCTCCTTGTTTTGTCGCAGAGGGGCAAACCCTTTCCTTGGTCTTTTTTGTACCCGCCTGGGCAACCATACTGGGCCCAAATTTTGGGAGCTTAAAAACTTTGTAAATATTTTTTAAATCTGTATTTCCCAAAACCAAAACGGGGCCCTTTTGTTAAACTGCTTCCATAGGGTCTTGTTGGTTTGGGTATTTAAAATTTTAAAATTTAAAGGGAGAAAAGTATTTGGGACTGAGGAACCCTTCAATATAAATTGTAGATTTGAAAATTTGGGAAAAGGAAACCAATTGTGGCGGGGGGGGAACCCTGGTAGTATAAATTTGTTAAGCCATCTGGCCCGGGAGACTTCCCATTCTTCAAGTTTTTAAGCGCCCCCTCAAAAACTCCTCTTGCTCAATAGGTGCGTTGAGAGCCTCTCTGGCTTTTGGGGAGAGTGTAGGAAGGTTACATTTAGCAAAGAAAAAGTTGGAAAAACCCCTTTTCTATCATTCCCGGGAGGGGGTGGCAGGGTTTTTGGGAGAGGGGTTTTAGTTTGGAAAAAAAATTTCATGGAACAGCTGTGCCACTTTTTCTGGGTCGTGTGTAATCAGTCCCGATCTCGATTTTAAAGCATACGGTTGCCTCCGGATTGTGTAGTCTCTGAGTTGCTTAGCCAACAGTGAATGGGTCCTGTTCCCTTTTTCATAGTATCTCTGCCTGGAGAACACCAGGATTTTTCTGTTTTCCCCGATCGCCAACTTTTGGCTGGATCGTAATCTAATATTTTTCTCGTTTGGCCTTGGTCGGGTGGCACCCAAAACGACTCCAATTTTGGAATTTCAGATTGCCCCTGTCTGACTGCGTCGGCATTTTTTTTTAAGCTTTGACCCAATTGCATACGGCGCCCAAAATTACCGCCTATGGGTTCCCAAAGGGCACGGGATGAGAAGAACCCACTTTGTCCACAATATCTTCTTTTGTTTCCTTTTTTGTAGGGTTGAGGTTTTTTCGAAAAATTTAAAAATGGGAAAGGGTTTTTTATGGTGTTAAATTTCCGTCATGCGAAAATTTTAAGGTTTAAAATTGAGCTAAATTTTAAATCGCCCCATTTTTCCCCGCTTCCTGTATTTTGGCGCCAGCAAAAGTTCAGAAAAGGCAGGGTGAATGTGGGCGCGTAGCTGGGATGTGAGGGTTGCGTTGGGCTGGAAAAATAAAGCCTCTTTTACTTAGAACGCTTCCTTTTTCATAGTGTTCTCAGCGTCTCATAGGGATAGGGCTCTTGCCTGTGGCAAACAGCTCAGCGAAATTTGTCTATTTCTGCCAGGAAAACCCCTACTATTGCTGTGATCCCTTCCCCAAATTTTTAGATAGAGATTTTTAAGATTTTATGTAGTTAGTAGAGAATTTTTTAAACAGCACTACCGCTGTAAATCCGGGGAGCGGGGGGGGGGGGGCCCCGCGGGCAAACAGCAAGCTCTATTAAAAAAAGAACATGATAAATTCACCAAGATTATTTTGACATTGCACTGCAATCTTTATTATTAACAGTTTTCTATTGAAATATTTCCCGGTTTTTGGGGAGCCGAAAAATATTTTGGATACACTCATTTCTATTTTGCGGTCTCTTTGTTAGGTGCAAAAACTCCACTTTTTTTATCAGTATACTTTTTAGATAGGTGTTTCAATTTTACCATTCACCTTTCTGTTGTATATCCACCTTGAGTTAAATTTCAACCGCAATCTTTTTAGTCGCACAGGTTGTTTGTTGCCAAAAAAACCGTGTATCATACGAAAAAATAACGATAGTGTTTTTGACTTTTGCGCACCCAGCTTTGTTTTTGAGCAGCTTTCCCCTTTTAAACTTAAAACAGCAAATTCTATGTCCCAAGGTGAATTGAAAGGGGCAAAAAATACCCTTATTAACGAAAACATAAAGATACGTGTTTTTTGACTTTTGCCCCCTCCCGATTTTTGATAGACACCTTTTCAGTTAAATTTGAATCCAGCAATTTTTTTTTGATTAGAGGGATTTTAGAATAGCTGTGATTTTCCCTTTTTATAAGGCTTTCCAAAAAATATTCCATACCTTTTCAAATTTTTTTATTTTTGAACAGGGGGCAAAATTCAGGTGGTAACGAG